>UCOM01001865.1:0-33903 GCA_900474385.1 Ormyrus pomaceus
TTCAATTAAGGTTTCTGGTACATCTTGTATGAAACCAATAGTATCGATAAAAAGAACTTTCATGTTACAAGGAAGAATCCCTTCATGTGCAGTTGTATCTAAAGTAGCAAATAAGTGATTTTTTGGTTGCAATACTTTATCTCCTGTCAAAGCTGCAATGAGAAAATACAATATGATAATATATTATAAATAAATAAATTCTTTGTTAAAATGCTTAAAACTTTGTTTTACCTTTTATCAAAGAAGTTTTTCCAGCATTTGTATAGCCAACAACAGCTACAGTAATAAATCCATAGTTTTTTCTTCTGTTACGGACAGCTTCTCTTTGTTGTTTAAGTTTTTTTATTGCTGCTTTTAGTTGGGATTCTCTTGCTTGTAAATATAATCTACGTTTTTCTAATAAATTAATCTGTCCACAAAGTTCACTCATTTTTTTATAAATATATGGGAGTTCAGCAAGTGCTACTTGTAATTTTGCTTCAGGACTTTTTGCATGACTTCTAAAAATGTGAATCACAAGTGAGTATCTGTCATAGACAGGTAAACCAAAAATTTTTTCAAGCTCTAAAATTTGAACATGTTTTAAAGTATTAGTGCTAATAAAAACAGCAGTAACATTTCTTCCACATTTTAATCTTGTTTTCACATTTTCAAGGCTGCCACTACCAAATAATAGCTTTTTTTCTAAGTTTAATAGAGGTACACACATTTTATCAACTACGGTCCAATGAGGTAGCGTCTCAACTAAAGCTACAGCTTCGGCAAGTTGCAAATCTCGATTTGTATTGAGCTTTTTATCCTTTCCCCATTTAATGTAAGGTTGAATTACAAATGTTCGATGACCTTTAGCTATAATGCCAAGATATTCATTTGATATCTCATTATATTCAGGATTTGAAAGTTCTCGCTCCTCTTCTACAAAGAAATATTGATCTTCATGTCTGAATCGAGAAATTAAGCTCCATGGTTTACAGTATGTATCTTGCTTTTTAGAAAGCAGACCCCTTTTAATAAAAGGCATAAGCCTTTTGAATACACAATTCATTTTCAATTTTAAAAGTTAACTAAATGTGCTTGAAGTTGCTTTTTCAAATTTTTTTCACACCTGGCTTTTGTATAAGTACCAACAAAATAAGACAATATCATAGCTGAGAATGCACTTGTTGCTAATTTATATTCTCTTCCAATTGGAATGCGTTTTGTAAATTTAGTTAAAACTAATGGTATCCCTATAATTCCTGAAAAATAAAATTTAAGTTGTGTGTTAGACAAAATAATACTTGTTAAAAATTTATAGTGTATATATTTCTGTGTAGTAATTTCAAATTAACCATTTAATAAAAATCTTTAAAAGCAATAAGTTTGAACGAAAACTGGAACATATTCTTACTATTCTATATTTATCGGTTCCTTTAAATGCTTTTTAATAAATAAGTATATTGCTACAACTGAACAGTGCATACTATACTTTCTCTTATCTGAAATCCCCAGTGGAAGATATCTTTGTTCAATTAATTTCTACTTGCAGAAACAGCTTTTCGATCAAATGGACACTACACTATACTACTCACGTGATTGCTGCATTCAATAAAGATACTTAACAGTGAACAAAAACCTCTACACGAATAACGTCATGCTATTGACGTTATTTGCATGATCGCTTTTAGAAAAAAACTACCGCGTTAAAAGGAATATACCAAAGAGCAACAAATCGTTACCTATAATGTAACTGTAGATCGAGGCTTCGAGACCTGCAACGGTGCATTGCTCGAGGAATATTTTATTCACGTCGGCGTTCGTTTTCACATCTTCGATCTTAATGGTTGACGTTGCCATTACTCTATTTCTTGTGCAGCTTGTCTTTACTGGACGACTCAACAATAGTGATTGACTATTTGAAAGTGAGAATCAGATTCACTTGAGTTTACGTCAGGTGCATCATTCACGCGATTCTGCGTTTTTCACGTTTTACACTTGCATCAGCGGCAATCGTGATCCTTGGTGATATATTTTGACTTTGAGGTTAGCCGCCTCCTTACGTAATTTCCACTTCCGTGAAACGACCGATAGCTATAAAGCGCAGCTACTATAGCACTTGTATGCGAATGTTCTCGCGCGAAAGTAGATTCGCACGTGTTCAGAATTTTTATTAATACAGTTCAATTATACGAGTACTATACCAAACTCTGCAATCAAAGTATTTTCATATTTATTTAGGAATTAGAAATCATTCGTGATGTCAAATTACCTATCTAGTCGAATTGTGAAAATATAAAAGAAAATAAATAAACACCTGAAATGAACCTGAAGTTTACTAAAAAAAATATTCCATTTCTGCTTCTGAGAAAAGATTTCAAGTTGATAATAACTGTACATAAGTATTCATTTAACCGAGACTCAGCAGTCAGCATGGACTATAATTAGGCCAAGTGCTATACGTATTTATATCTCAGCGATTGGCTAAAAAAAATTCTTTATCACGTTCCATTCTGGGGGGCGGCGTTTTTATGCTTTTGTAAAAAGGGTCTTTCAAAATCTTCGAATGTGCCGCCGCGGAAATCTGGCGACAGCGCCTGTAATTGTACACTCATTGCCTTATCAAAACATGCCGTGTTTTCACAAAAGAGACCTCGAAAAGTCGAGCAGATAAAGGGGGACTAATCGATTTTCAAATCAGGGCTGTGTTAGCGCTCGATTCAAAACTAAAGAGCCGAATTGTTCAGATAAGATTCTTCGGAATTTTGTCAGAGAATGGAACTGAGTTTTTCAGTATGTTCTGACTTCTGACGCACGCGCTGATAAGACTTTCGAAGGCGCAGGCGCTTTCGCGCATGACCTTTTTACACTTACGCTTTCAAAACCCGTTTTCTCAACTCACTGTACTTGTGTCATTGAACATTTAAATGAGATGAAATCAATTTTTTTGAACGTGGAAAACTTTTTGCACGAAGCTGTCGAGGAAGCTACATTTTAGAGGCTTTTTTTAAAAAAACTGAGAGTCAGAGGAAAATTTATCTTTGAATTACAAATTAAAATAGCCTTAGAGTACTATTGGAAAATTTAATTATTCCATTTTCTTGCTATAAAATTCATGAATCCAAGCATAAAATTTTTCAATCTCCATTTCGATGTTGTTTTATTTACGATTGCAGAAAAATAAAAAGAAGAAAATGCAGTCATTAAAAAAATACTGTTTAATCAATAGTTCTCTTAAACATAAAAATCAATGGCCAATTCAAAATTGAATGAATCAGCGTAATATGCCAATAAGTTTCTTTATAAAATAAAAAAATTTCAATCACTCGGATAATTAATTAATTTTACAGTTAATTGCAGTCGTTTGCTGGGGTCTCATAAATTGCCGGAGCTCGATTAACATTTCACGATCTCGTCTAATTCCCGAGCGTAAAAGGGCCGCCCTTACACAGGCAGGCAGGCAGGCAAGCAAGCCAGCAGTCAAACACAAGCGTATCGGGCGGTATTAAAGTCTCGGCGACGGCGAGCTCTACTTATATACACATATCACACGCTCTCGAGTGCAAAGTGAAAGAGCAAGACAGAGAGGCACGTCTCGCTCTCGAGGGTTTTCCCGTTTCTTTCCTTCGCTACACACAGCAGTATCCCGAGTAGCGCCGAGCGGTGCGCGCGCGAGCGTCCAGATAAGCGACGATTTCTCTCTTGCCATCACGCACACACTTTTGCATCCCCCCTCGAAAAAGTACAACCGCTCTGTCTCTCTCTCTCCTCTCGAAATATTCGCGGGTAACGCCTGAAAACGTTCGCTCGACTGCGGTCGTCTCTCTCTGGCTCACGTCCGCGCGCGCGAGGCATGCTTTCTCGCGAGGACGAGGACGACGGTGTGCCGCAGCAGGTTCTGGTGCAGAGTGCGGAAATTCAGCCCAAGTGTGCCTTGACGAGCAGAAACGCCAGATATGGACGAGGCCTCGAGGCACGCTTCACCCTCATCGGCGAGGCGGCCCGCTGCTGAGTAGCTGAGAGACAGCGCCGACGGCAGAGCCGCAGTGGTGTGTGCGCCAGCCGAGTGCCCGCAGAGGGAGAGAGACGACGAGCGAGGTCGTCCAGCGAGCTGCAAGATCAGACCCCTGCCCACCGTCACCAACGAACCGTGCTCATAACCTGGCTAAAGGGACTACGAGAGGAGACTGCGCCAGCTTTTGGGGGGCTAAGCGCGGCTATCACTGGACGCGGCCATGTTTTCTCCCAGCAGAAATCATTGAGCGCGCGCGCGCGCTAGACCGTCCACCAGAGAACGCGTGCTGCACCAGGAGGTGGCGGCGCCCGAGAGGAATACCAGCTCCTGACAGAAGCCAGGCGGAGAGGCGCACCACGACAGGATGCCGAGATGCGACGCGAAGACCAAGTATCTTCCGGCCACCTTCGCCTGGGCCCTCCTCCTGAGCACGACCACGCTCTTCTTTTACTTCCCGTGAGTAAAAAAAAAAGAAGCTTCTAACCCTCTCAGTCTGATTGAGTCCTCGAAGAAGCTCTAGTCTCCTCGAGCATCGAGTGTGCTCTCTATTTTGTGTGACTAACAAATAGTGTTCCAAGCAGCAATTATATTGAGTCTCGCTAGATAAGAATTTTAATGAGATTTGATTTAATGAATAGTATAAACTGTGTTTAAAACTGATTTGCAGATTAATTTGCATTGGGCAGCATTTATATTTAGGTACTTGATAATGTGGAAAACCTTGACTGTAATTTAATACAGTAATAGGTTTCTTTCATTTTTTGTGTAAACGCTGGAAGTATGCAGGTTTGTGTTAAGGAAATTGATTTTGATTAGTGGAAGCATTGCTCATGATGTTAGTACTATGAAACGGATGAGTCAGTGTTAGGATGTTATTGTCAAGTATACCTTTAGTATTCTGATAAAAGAAAAGTGAAGCCTCAAATTCGGTATTGTAGATAAGAGGATTTGATAACTTTTTATAATGGGAAGGATATTTCTAGCAATAAAAGATTATTAATATTTGAAATGTTCTTGAAAAGATGGCCTTAATTTTGCATTATTTTCTATTGATTATCATGTATTGATTATTTTAACCTACTTCTTTTCCTATTTATCATTGACATTACAGTTACTATTTTATGTCCCATCAAATGTTTATTGACCTATCAATTTATTTTCAGATGCCAGTATTATGTTTCTCGCTATCCATGGGTTCCAGCACTGCAAGGGGTCATCACTTTCTTTGTGTTGGCGAATTTCACCCTGGCGACCTTCATGGACCCTGGAGTCATACCGAAAGGTAACACATAAATTGGTAGAAATATTAACAGTTTGATTAAAAACTAATTGAAAATTAATTTCTGTGACAGCTCCTCCAGATGAAGACAGAGAAGATGACTTCAGAGCACCACTGTACAAGAATGTTGAGATTAATGGAATAACTGTGCGAATGAAATGGTGTGTTACTTGCAAATTTTATCGTCCGCCAAGATGTTCACACTGCAGTGTTTGCAATCATTGTATTGAAGTAAGATATCCGTGGCACAAGATCACAATGCACTGCTTGAACTTGAGATTCATTTAAATATTATCATTTTAGACTTTCGACCACCACTGTCCATGGGTAAACAATTGCATTGGAAGGAGAAATTACCGTTTCTTCTTTTTCTTCCTTCTATCATTGAGTATGCACATGCTCAGTATATTTGGATTGTGCCTGTACTTCGTTTTGGAACACAAGCAGAAGCTTGGCGAAGTGCAAACCATAATAGCGTATCCTTTTTAAAACATTTTATTTTAAATAGTAAAAATTACTAATAGTATTTTTATTTGAAACTCATATTTTTTTAACAATTGATTAGTATGGTGCTTATGGGAGTGGTGACGCTCCTTTTCATTCCAATTTTTGGATTAACGGGCTTTCATATAGTGCTGGTCTCACGAGGCCGCACAACGAACGAACAAGTTACTGGAAAATTCAATGGCGGCTATAATCCTTTCTCGCGAGGCTGCTTGCATAATTGCTGCTACACGCAGTTCGGACCACAATATCCGAGGTATTAATGCAATATAATAGTAATAAGTTTGGTAGTTAGAGCCTCTTAATAATTCTTTTAAATTAATAATAATAGTAATATATTAGTAATATGTGATTAACTAATTCTCTTTTAATTTTTTAGCTTAATAAAGCCTGAAAAATATTTAGGGAAACGCCGCGGAGCTTGCACGTCTGAAATCTCAACGATAGACAGCGAGAACCAGGTAAAAACCTACATGGATAGCAGCAATGGTGTTAGAAATGCCAGTTCAAATGCTTACAATAAGGTAAGAGCTAGTGCAATTTTGCTTATCAGAACAAAAAAAGAAATTTTCCCTAATATCCTCAGCGCTGTAGCGTGTGCTTTTAACGCTTCGCGCATCAGTAGAGAAGCTTTCTTGAATTACTTTTTAACCGATTTTGTTGTTCCTTAAAAGTACAGATGTTTGCGAATTCGTTATTATAAAGCATGCAACAAGTTTGGCCGTATTTTTTCTTAGTTCGACATCTGCGCTTTTAAGTTAAAACTACAAATTTGGCGCTATCAAGGTAATGATTTCTAATTCTCTCTGATAATCACATTTTTACTCAGACTTCTCTCTCGACCAACGATACCTCATCCGATGTTCCTTTAAAAGTCTCAAGATCTAAGTTTTGAGATTTCTAATAATTCCCAAACTCTCTTATTCTTCCAAACAACAGAATGGTAAAACAATAAATTTATGAAATAGTGGCAAAAGCATTTTTTTTATTTGCTGATTGAAACATTTTTTGGAAATTTTAGTTGTCCCCTGGTAGAGATGGCTCTGACACAGACATGGAGCCGACTGCTTCGCAATCAGCGGACTGCGAACCTACTCCGCCGTTGCAGAGACACGGTTCGAAAAACAACTTCTTCCTGCCACCTGTGGAGAACAGCGATTCTCCCAGGCATCCTCAACAATCACAACATCGTCATCCTTTACATTATCCTAGAGGCAGTCCACACCCCAGGTCAAGGTAGCTTTTTATTCGTTATTTTTTTTTATTACAAAAAGAATTCTATAAAAGGAAATTTTTATTCATGAATGATTGCTTTTAATAACAGCACAACGTTGAAATGAAACGTAAACTTCATTAAATCGCTAATTAGATTTGAAATGAAAGCAGTTGTCTTATTTTAAAAAGCGATTCATTAAAAATCTTGAGCTAAAAATACTTTGAAATTAACTTGTCCTTTTTTATATTGATTATTTGAAAGCCTTCCTGGCTTGAAAGACCGATAGCTATACATTCTTTTACGTATATTGATTTTAGAGTCTATTTACAAACTTCATGGCAATATCGATAATTTAATTTTTTAGATTCTTGCTATAAAAGCAAAATGCAATTAAATTTCACTTATAAATCTTATTGTGCAACGTAACTTTATCATAACATAATTTTTGATAAGTTAGTAAAGACTTAAAGGGAATAGCAATTGAATTTCAGACACTGCTTCATTCCCATGTACTTTCCTTTGTTCATATCTTTTGAAGCTTTTTTAAAACAATAATACATTTTCTATTAAAAGAATTTTTGTCTTCCATTAAATTCGAAGCTTTAGTTCAAGAAACTCTTGTTTATGAATAAAATAATTACCATATGACTAATATAAAACTTTATAAAAGTTTAAAATTATTGATGTGCACGCAAAATTACAGCTTTTAATTATCCTGCATCATAAATTCAAATAATTTATAATCGTGTAAATATGAATTCTTTTTAATCCAGTATTTCATCATCTATGCATATGTAGGATGTTCCGAGATAGTATGTGGAAACATCTTTAAGAAAAAATTTTATCAGAATTTTATATTTATACTTTTCCACATGCATTTTCGAAACACTTTGCATGATATTTACTTTATTTAGAAGTCAACAATAATATTAGGGATATTTAAATCTGACTTTAGCGGTTTTAGGGGTATGAATGGCTCTCGAAGCCATACGCCAGATCCGCTGGCTGAGTCAAGTGGATCGCCGGCAACGGGTCCGGGCGGCGGTCGCCAGGGTGGCGCGAGCCCCACGATGCAGCAGAGAATCAAAGCGATCGGCGTACCAACGCCGCTCGCGATATCCAGTCCCATTCGCAGGTATGCCTGCGGAACACTCTACACTATACGCACACATTTGTATAGCTAACCCCAGACAGAAAACTACGTTACCTAATCTTGACTATACATATATTTGTATATGTATGTATATATATATATATATCTATATATCTATATCGATGTGTTGTCTGTCAATGTCCCTCGAGCGCGCACCAAACTAATTTTCTATTTCTATTGTGAACCTTTTTTTGTACCTTTTCTTTCAAGGACTAACTGATTGTAATTCTATTACCTATACATATAAAGCACCGTATCTTTCTCTTTATATTAAAAGCGATGCGTATTTTTTGATATTTTTTTTTATACTTTCTCTAAGCAACAAATTATATTTGTGTATCTATTGCATCTTTAAACGTGTAACAAAGTGAATGAAATGCGCCTCAATTATATTATCATATTTATACATCTAACAGTACAGAGAGCCTTTGTAACCCTCCCATCTGCCCGTACTATTATAATATATTTATTATTAAAAAATCTTTGCATATGACACCTTTGCTCACGCTGTCACTTTTGTATCTGTCTTTATCTTTTTATTCCCCTGTTTATTATCACGTCCAAAGTCAGCACTAAAAAAAGAAGGCAGTCGCCGACTGCATAGAATTGTTTTTTTTTTTATCATTAAATTAATTTTATGAATTCAGAGGGTTATAGTAATAAATTTTGTCGAACAACCACTATGCGAGCAAAAACGCGTTATTTGTATATAGAGAATATGTTAGATTTTTTTATACTCTGAAAGTTCCTTTGAAATTTAATATATTGTTTTTCTTTTAGTTGAGATCGAACGAGTTTGTTTAACATTGTGAGTAACGGCTCATTCTAATACGTTTTATTTTAAAACTTTCAACGTTTTTACTCACGTCTTTTTTTCTTTAATCAAGTCACACTATGTTCACGAGAATTTTTGTCACATTTCACGATAAAAATAGAGATTTGTAAAGGCAAATAAATCGGCGCGCCGTAGAGAGCTCGACACACAGCTTTAGTTTGTGTGGAGCTTTTCGAGCTTCTCCCACGTTTCTAGAAAAATAACATCAAAGAATCAAAGAATAAAATTTTTAATGTAGTTTTTACTTTTATTTTTTTCATTAATTTAGACAAAAATGTATAGCTTAGCTGCGTTATTGCGTTAAAAAAAATAGCTTTACGTTGTACAGAAAAAACACAGAAAAATTACAACGAAAAGTTATTATTTCTCATTTTCGAAATAATTCTAATTTTTACGTTTTCGTTAGTAAAAATTATGCAAAAGCACGTGCCAAAACAATGCTAAAAGCCGGAACGTAGTTAGTAGAGTTTTTCGGCTTAAGAGCATTCTTAGCACGTAGTTGAAAAATTAGGGGAGAAGCGTCGAAGGAGCACCGGGTGGTAGAAAGGAAGTTAGCTTGCACGTAAATCTTGATGAGATTATGTGGTATATAGATAAGTTTGTGTCCCACTGCAGGGGGTGGTAACTGCAAGGAGCTGCTTTCGGCCAGTCACATGTTGCAACCTACTGCAGGTAAAACACGAACTTCGTTCTGCAAGGAACGCCTTTTCTTTCAGTAGTTTCAGTTCTGTTTTTGATTTTGACTCTTTTCGTTCATAGGCGAAGCGTTTTATTGTTACTTGTATACTTGTACTGCTTCTCTTGCATCATTTTACATATATATATATATATATTGTGTTCCACTTGTTGTCCTGCGTTGAGAAGTACGTTCAGCATAATGTATTAACGTACATTGTATAATTTCCTTTTTTTATTGTACATTCTTGTTAGTTGCGCCCAGTTGCGTCACCCATCTACAATTGTCACACAGTTTATCATTCATCTTTGGCCTTGCAATCACTTTATGGCTTTTCTGTCTTCCATTATTATGTCATCGCCATCCTGTTACTGTTTATTATAGGTAGTTGCTAAGAATGACAGCTATATTATTAACCGATCTATTTTACTACGTTATATTATCAATTATTATCCATGCTCCTATTTCTCCTATTTTCTGCAGAGTTTTTAACAAAAAATCAGAATTGGTTCTGGCAATGCAGATTTTCAATTATTAATCTATATTTTTTACAAATTTGCTTAAAACATTTTAATAAAAGTATTTGAAAGAAAATGCTTAAAAAGTTAGTTGCTAGTAAAACCAACCTGATAATTAATTGCAGTAAGCACTGATTTAAAGCACTAATGATTTATACGATTTTTATTGCAGAAAAAGATAGTACAGATTGATAAGATAATCTACAATTAGTTTCTACACAATATTAAAAAAAAAATCTCTGTTACGCCAAAGTACTTTTTTTTGCAATGCTATTGAAAATAATAAAATTGTTTTTTGTAAGTGCACAAAAGATATCAATTTGCATTCTACAATCAATGTAAAAAATCCAATGTAAAAAATTACATAACGTACTATCTTTTTTCGATTGCTACTTATACACTGGCACTTTAGACGAGACTTGCTTTAAGCTTTAAACAGTAAACAGTATCTTATTCTGATAAACTGTAAAAATTCACAAATCGTAATAATTTTATTTGGTGAATTATTTCGTTTTAAATTAATTTTTTTTAGAACACCCACTAACGTTTTATTAAAACAAACTCTAACGAAATTCTCAATATTTTAATAAGTAAAGCAGCAAATTGTAAAATAAAAATTTAAAAATAAACAATACTTTTCATTTTATGAATTCAAAAAAAGTATTTAAAAGTGCATGGACAATAACCAAACATAAAAGAATTCATGGAATTCAGTATACTTGCATAAAACGTAATTAGTTCCCATGACCTATATCGCGGAAAACTTAGAAAATTGCTGCTAACAGCACAGTAAGCGAATGTAGGAGTTGATTAGATAACGTGTAAAATATATAGACATCTGATTATGCCAAGCGTTCTATACATAGATCAACAATCTCCCGCTACTTTTTCTGTAGATTTGAACCCGTACAACATCTATAGCTGAAAAAATGTTTAAATGGTTAAACGCCTAAGACCTCAATATTATAGCACTAGATAATTTAAATAGTGAAATAGGAAATGACATAAGATAAGTCTAGTAATGAATTTCTAAAATATCTGTACAACACTAACAAAACCTCTTTAAGCAAGTTCTAAAGTACCAGTACAGAGAGCATCTTACTGTACTCGAATGAAGTTTGTCTGTTTCTATTACTGCGCTTTGCTTAAGCGCTGCGCTCTACCTCAATACCTAGCCACTTCTCTCTTTTTCTCTCTCTCTGGATCCATCCTTGGTTCCTCTGAAAAGAGCCTTTTTCTGAACGAGTTCGAAAAATTAAAATCCCTGGTGGGATTTGTTCGCAGATCGAATCCGGGCACACCGACGCAGGTCCGTCGGCCGGACTTCATTGGCGTGTCCGAGCAGCAGCACCAGCACCAACACCAGCAGCAGCATCCGCAGCAGCAACAGCAGCAGTCGCAGTCGCAGCAGCAGCCCAAGTATTACGACGTCCAGCACGCAGGGAACCAGAACGTCCAGCAGAACACCGGCTACAGTCCGCAGCGTCGGTTTCTATCCGAGAGCGAGCTCGGTCGCCAGGCTAACGAGCACTCTTACGCTCGCACCAACAACACAGTGGATAACATAAGGGAGCTCGCGGGATCGCCGCAACGCGGCGTCTACACCTGGAAGGACAACTCGCCGAGCAGCGGTTATCCACCCAGCGGACCCACGCCCAACGTCGCCGCCCTCGCGGCGGCACACCAGGCAGCTCAGCATCAGGCCTCCATGGTTAGTACGGTGCTCATTCGTTCCAGGAGTATTAAGAGGGTTGGATATCAAAATCGGTGAAGTTACGCTGATAAGCGCTTTTTACTTATTTTTACTGTATAAACGACGCCCGTTTTTACGAGATCCATGACAAGCTTCTCTCAATGTGCTTCAATCTCATAAAGTCAACTGCCCCAACTGTACAGATTATATATATCTGACAAGTATTTTTAATTTATGTTACGGTTAGAGGATAAAACGCTTCCAAAAATAGCTATCGAAGATTTGTATTGTTTCTGATTCATGAATTTCTATTGACAGTAATTTACATACAAAGTAAGCATTGCAATATCAATATAAGCTCTAAAAATGAGTTCTATTGTGCATTATTTCCATTCAATTAAATTCAAGTTTTGGGATCAATATTTGCTTTATCCCGTGCAATAATTATGTAAAACATAATATTTGTGATTTTATTTTTAGAAACTATTATATAAATTAATGTAAACAATACTATTTTTTGCCACGAAAAATCGATAATTGCACATTTCATCATTTATACGTTAAAATAATAGTAGCCTTTTATAATAATATTTATAAGAGTATTTTTAAAGACTTGTTTGGAATATACATCGTCGCTTTAACTGATGCGGAAATAAATGTGAAAGGCGGTTAATAGCTTGCTTACGTGAGCAGGTGATCACTTTTTTTTCTTAGTTTACCCAATAAAATTATTGGGGACTTGACAGGTTTTGATATCTAACGCGCGTTATATACCTGCGGTTTACATGACGTTGAGACGGTATCGGGTGTCATCGTGACAAGACTGAAAGCTCATGTCGCGTGTGGAATAGCAAGTTCATTGGTTTAAAAGCCATAATGCTTTAAATAAAAGTATAAAGAAATGATATTAAATTGATAAAGACTGAAATTAATATTTTTTAATATTTTTTATAAAATGAGTATTCAGTAATGACGATTTCGATTTGCTAATTAAATTAATGATATTTATTGTATGGACTTGAAATAAGAAGTATTCCGTCCGTAAAACATTATTGAGCAGTTGTTGATGTGAACATGATTCCATAATTTTTTGATAATTATGTTACACTAGATACAGTAGCTTTTATTAAATACAGCATCTTTATTTTATAAAATGTTTATGTTCATTTTTTACGATTATTAACGTTACTTTAATTGGAGGTTCCTTATTTATAAAAGAAAAAATTTGTAAGATAAAAATAAAGCTCTTTAAGTAAATGTTGAATTTTATTCTTAGATGATTGCCGTGACCCAATTTCCCCAAACTTTAAATAAGTTCATCCCACATCGACACTTGCATATATATCCAATAACACGTTTTATTCTTGCGTCATTGAATGCTTCTCTTTACTCAAGTTTTTTTTTTATATTTTTTTTTTATTTTCTCTTTTTTTTTCTTTTTTTTTTATTTTTTAGATAACTATCCGTGTTTGTTAAATAATTTAAAATGCTTATCGCCTTCTAACAATGAACGAAAAAAACAGGGTGGTGGTCCAGGCTCGCAACGTCCTCCTCTGCCGTACGACTATTACCGCTCGAACCCGACGAGCCCGACGCAGCAGCCTTACTCGGGCGCGCCGCGAGCGGCCTACCATCCGATGCTGCGGGGCGGCGTGCCGGTCTTCCCGCCGCACCAGTCGCCGCAGGTGAAGCGCAAGACGAGCATGGTAACACCGACGACGCCCACCTCGTCTGCAGGGGTGGTGGCGGCGGCAGCGGGGGCCGACAACCGACGCAGGCCCATGTCCTTCGTCCGGGCCCTCGAGATGACCGACTCGATGGAGATGGTCTCGGCGCCGAACGCCGCCGGCCAGGGCAACGACTCCAGGGGAGGCAACCAGCGAGCTACCTCGCCGACGCCCGATCGCGCCAGCGTCTACGATATGAACTACGAGATATCCGTATAGCGCACCTGTTATGTCTCCCCGCCCATCTGCGGCTGGAGGGAGATACGGCGCAACTCGCCCAACCTCTTCCACGGCAACGCCAAGGACGTCAAGAGCGTCGCCACCATGACGAGCAAGAACAGCCTCACCTCGACCACCACCACGACGATGAAGGCCAAGCCGAAGGCCCGCGGCTGCCAGGTCTCCGTCTGAAGTGACTGTCCAACCTAGTACTTGGAGAGCTCACGCTGCGCTCGCTTTTTTCTGCCGAAGTACACGAAAGCCCGGAGCACGGATCATTCATTTGTACAAATATTAGACGGTCCTTGAGGGATTATTAAGAATCGATAAGGTATTGTAAGGTATATGCATGATAAAGAGACTGAATTTAGCGAACATTGTGCGCACTTTACGCAAGGAATCAGTAGTGTTTTTCATAATGCGTATGTTAGAAGAGTCCCGATCATTTTCTGGGACGAGAAGATCGACAAAGAATGTTTTAGAGCCATTTTTTTAGTGAAAATGTGCAATAGAGTAGAAATTATGTGTACGTGATGTCTGGTGGCTGCAGACTGAGGAACATTTTTGATAAAGGAGTCGGCGTACAAGGAAAAACGAAGGCGAATGTAACGGGATGGTGGCGTTTGACTTGTCGTTATTCGAACTATTTCACCGTACTCTTTATACTCGACAGGAATATGTGGAAAGGCATATTTGTTGTGCCCCCATTTTTGTTTTTATAGTGAATACATGTTAAGGTCAGTTTAGATTTTTATACAGTGTTGTTATGAAGACTCCTCGTTTTTTAATTACTCTTTTTCCTTTTGAGAAAGTACGATTAACTCTTTGAGCAGCGTGAAATATATAAATATATTTATGTAATGTTTTCACTATACAACTTATAACATGCATCACAAAGATATCAACAAGTATAGTTTAGTAAGTAAATAAATTAAGGGAAAGAATCTTGTATTAGAAGCTTACGTTCTGTAACTTTTTTTCTGTTGTTATTTATTTGAGGGTTTTTGTTGAAACGAGTGAGTGATATTACACTTATGTACATTTGTTTACTGCAGCTTGTACTAATCTGAAATAAATTAAGATGTATACGGTGTCGAAGAGAATCAAAATTTTAAGGGAACGACAAATGATCACAAATCTAGCAATATTGTTATAAATTGTATAATGTATAATGTTTATATCAATTGGAATGTTCAACGTAACTCAATCCGAGGATTGTACAAGACAAATCAATCCAACATCAATTTAATTTGCATCTTTTTTTCTATAATGTAATCTTTAAGCTAAATGCCTCTGTGCGTGAATAAGAAAAGAAAATGTCTGATATTGAATAAGAGAGTTACTTAACAGAGATAAGTCAACGTGAAGCTAGATTAACGAATTTTGTGTAAAATAATCGTGAATTGTGTAGTGAATTTTTAATATTCAATCAACTATTTAATGAGAAAACTATTTACACGTAAAAACGTGACGGATAACGGTTGATGGTTTTATCGGTGTGCTGAAACTAATACGATAATTTTCAAGAGAATGCGTGAGTAAACGAGCTTGTATGGATGATCTTTGAGAGCAGGCAAAAGAGTAAAACTTTAGCCATACGAAAGTACACAATTATGACTGCCAGGATTGTAGTCTATTGGCAGTCGAACGATATGAAACATTACAATTTTTGTTGAACAGAGAATAAGAAACTTGTAATATATACATATACATAAATATCTATAAATTGCATGGATTCCCAATTTTTTATGTGTAAAATACAAACTTTCACCAATGATCGAAGCTTCCGAGATGTTGAAGTCTCAAAATGAAAAAGACCAAATCACTTTCATAATAATAGCACTTGTTCAACTCTCGCATAGTGGAGTGTGCCAAACAAGCATGTTGATTTACACGTGTGTACATTTTCAACTGTAATCAACTTTTTCTGCATCGTGTACTCAAACAAAATCATATTGTAATTTGAAGTCTCCCGAGAGCTTCGATGACTATGGTCAAGAGAGTTAATGATAAGTGAAATTAATGATGATATAAACAAATTGTACAAGATGCGACGAACGTTTTAGTGTTTGTAATTTGGTGTACTTGTACATAATCTTCGTTATTGCTAAACTTCAATGTAAATACGTATATATTTCGGTACTTTGCGTATCGTCATTATTCTATAAAAATAAAAACGACGTGAAATTATAGTTTCTTTTTTGCCTTTTTATCAACAAACAGGAAAAAATCAGCTTCGACAAATTGTATAAATGAAAATATTTTTTTTATAATTTTATTTCGTGGTAGCTAGAAAATGCGCTTAAGAGCACCTTTATTGTTTAATTTTTCGAATTAAGAGTGATAGATTTCAAGATATTTTTGTTTGGTGTGATTTTTTTTACTAAAAAAAGCACAATGTATAGTAAAAAATTCACTGTTTTATTTAATGAACATACACATAAATATAATAAATTTGTTTTTTAAAAATTATTTTTTTATTTAATTTTCCTCTTCTTTTTATACTTTATGTTAGAAAAGATTTTAGGCTACAATAAGTACAATATTATTTATAATTGAAATGAAGTGTTTCTTAATATTTAAGGTACTTTAATGTTTTTTTTAGTTTTATTATTTATTTAAATATAAATTTAATCAATCTTCCTTATTAAATTTTCGAAACAAATTTCAAATGTATTGAAAAAAATTGTAATTTTGACACCAATTAAGTACATGCATTGTTACTTTCAAAAGTGAATTGAAAATTTTTATTTGAAAGCAATAAAAATAGAAATTTTTATATAGAATTTTTTATGTAAATGTTGTATAAGAAGCGCAGTGCATAACTACTGTTCAAACAAGTACTGCAGCCAACATGCGCCCATGAAATTTTGTGATCTTCATGTTGAAAACATTAACACTCAAACCAGTAAACACTGTGCTTACATTTAGGAAAGTTTCTGCTAGGGCCGCTAATGTCGCTGCTGTCGCTAGTACTGTAAAAAGACCGTCTTCTGATAAATATGACCGTCGTAATTTTAATTTTAAAATTTGTATGTGTAAAATGCGCTCCATAATTTAAAAATTTTCATGTGTATAATGCGATCAACTTTTTGAAAAGCAATACGACCTGATTGTCTTGAAATAAACAGTTTAATTGCATTTAAAAGAATATTTTTATTATTAACGCCATTATCTAAACTTTATAATAGACTTTTTTCTAAATCGTCTACTGTGCAAGTGATCCTGATTACTTCTCAAAATATTTGCGCCATTATTATTTGTAGGTAATGCAAATTCTTAGAGATAAATTCTAATAGAAATATTTTTATTCAATAAATTTATTCAACTTATTCTTGGAGGTATTAGATTTATTTTATAATTCAGCTGCATTAATTATTATTATTAATCCTGAAGCAGTATGAATTATTATTTATTTATGATATAAAAATTAATTTTTTCGAAACAGATTCCTCTTAAAAAGAATCCATTTCGAATAGTTTTACCGTCGGAATCTCGGAGAGGTCATCAATCACGTGTAACTTTACAACATGGCCCGTAGAAAATAATTTACTTTTACCCAATTGATTGAGAAACTAAACGTCATCTTTTATTATTTTTTATTTATTACCTTGCCAAACCAGTTTGTTAGGAACTATTCATATTGGAGAACTATATTTAATTATTATTTATATAGAATTAGATGCAATAGTGATATCTATATCTTTGACTTTGACGTAAAATTTATGCCACTATACCTCGCATTATAAATATTTTCACTTTCCGCCCTAAATTTTTACTTTTGAAGTGACGCTTTTTCAGGCGTACCTTTTGAAACGAGCCAGCAAGCGAGCGAGCAGACTGCTTTCAACTTCCTTACCTTCCGTATACAAGAAACATACCCAACTAAAAGTAACTTATAAAAATTTATCATAGTTTATGTTTTTATGTATATCTGCGCGCCATTGTACGATAAATCTGTTAGGTTTTTATTGTTTTCCTTCCGGGGGTAGGACCTGTGACGCCTTTGTTGAGAATCGCAGTCTAACCAAGATAGGCTTATTTTCGCATTCTCTCATCTTCTTACATGAGCATTGGTGCCTCCCAATCCTGTTATTTGCTTCATCTTCTCTTCTCTCCCTTACACTCACGCGGAGATGACCTCCCTAAACTACTGATTGCGTTGCTCTTACACGAGTCTGTAATATTAAAAAGAACATAAAGTTAATAAAAGACATTTTATTTATTATTTAAATTACCAATAATAGAATAAATCTATAATCTAAAAGCTCTCTGATTTTTTAACGAATTCGTTAGTAACGCTGCTGTTTATAGGACATTAATCTCTAATTAAATGAATTAATTTTCTTAAACTAAATGAGCGAATGACCCTATTCTCGCATTTTGAGAGAGCAGGTCGTGAAACTTTAAAACGTTTCGTTAAACTAAGTTGATCAATTGCATCAATCCTTTATAACGAACAAATCAATAAAAAAATGGATTTCTTTTTTAATTTTTTCAGGTTTTTAAAATTTAATAATCAAAATCGGAGGTAGCAGCGATCTGCGCGGAGAAGTTATTCTTAAAATTTCGGCAGGATATTGCGGCAATGCTCAAGACTCAAACGGATTATCCAGTCTTTTGTAGGAAACAGCGTTAAGCTGCAGTGCTGCATGTCTGGCGCATAGCACTCGGTAACGCATGAGCAATATAACCCAAATTAAGCAGGCTGCAAGCCTTGAAACAACAAAATAAACGTATAAGCAGAGAGAGAGAGAGAGAGAGAGAGAGAGAGAGAGAGGGAGCGGGCCTCTAATCTAATAAAGAGAGGAAATTAGGGATAGAGAGGAAAGGAGAATAAGCAAGCAAGCGAACCGGAATGAACGCGTGGTCCGAATTCGACGTACTTCCACACACACACACCTACATAAGCCGCTACAGGCTGCACGACATCGCTGCAACGCTCCGCGAGTAAACTGCACTAAAGCCGTCAGGGCTTTCGAGAGAAAGAGCCCGAAAGGGAGAGAGGGAGAGAGAGAGAGAGGGAGGGAGACAGAGCGCATCGGGCTACGCGTGCACGTGTGCGCAGTTGCTGCAGCAGCTCATCGGCCTCGAATCGAAAAGTCGAGTGCGAAACTATCCCGAGGGCCGCGGCAACAATGGCCAATGGTACGGGGGCGCGACGCCGGTCGTTAGCCAGCGAGAAATCCTCGTTTGCTTGTTGCTTTTTGCCCCCCTCTTTTTGTCCGCGCTGCTCATTTCGCGCGAGCGCGGACTTCCCTTTACGCGCCCGATCGACCAAACAACGTTAGTATTTAGATTTTTTTTTTATTTTTTTTTATTTTGGACCCGCGCCTCTCTGTATGTAGGTGAATTAGACTCGACGGTATGACTTTCGCTTCATCGGCTTCATTCGGCGGGGGGAGGAAATTCGCCGCGAACGAGTTCCTTGTTCGAGGAGTACGATTCGTTTTGACGTTCGATTTTGCGCGAGCCCCCGATGATGCGTGGGGATATCGAGTGGGCTTCCGAAGTTTTTAATTAGTTTTAATGGATGTTACCGCGCCGAGTGGACTTTTATTTTTTTTGCTTTTTCGAAAATGCTCGTTAGTCCGGTTTTAGTTCTGCTCTCAAGGGGATTTCCAGCTATATATTCGAGCGAAAGCAAAATCAAAACTTTCAACCCCCCGCAGACGTGTGCGTTGCGCTTGCATTTTGTGTATTAATTTCGTCGAATCGTAGCCTCGAAGTTTGAAAAGGCCTATTTCTGAAAACAGGCAAGTGCGCCTCCGGCTTGCCGGGCGAAAAAAAAAGACTTTCATCTGCACTTCCGCCGGGAGAAGTCTGATCCTGCTTTCATAAGCGACAGGATTCATAAAACATTCTCGCAACCCGCGCTCCGTCTCCCTTTCTCTCAGTGGCACTGGGAAAAATTTCAATAAGAAAATAAAGGAAAAAGTAAGAGGAGGCGCCGCCCGGCGAAACCGGCGACAAAGACACTGAATCAGGAGTGATGAAATTGCTTGCTCATTTTTATGTATGCGCGTTCGCGCTCCGGACTAAAAAGAAGGATATATCTCGCGCGCCGCAGCCCAGGCGACTGCGGCGTAAATCTCTTCGAAAGGCCGTATTTGTCTAAAAGATAAAAACTTTTGCAGAAGAGGCGGAGAGAGAGAGAGGCTAAAATGCCGCGCGGGAGCAAGTAAGTGGAACGAGGTCCAGTTTCAGCGCGGCGTCGTCGACGACGCTCGAGTTTCCGCCTCGCTTGACGTCTCCTTGCTCTCTCTCCCTCTCTCTCTCTCGCTCCCGCTGCTTAGCATATCCGCGTCAATCTCAATTTTCATCATCCGCGCAGCCGCGCGCGCGAGCGAAAACCACGAGAGAAAGACAGAAAGCCACTGGGCTGCCGCGGTAGATATGTACGCGCGGATGTATGTTTTGCTTCCTCCCTCTTCCCCCCCACCCCTCTGTGTTTACGCGATCTCCCAAGTGCTCCGCCCGTATAATTAATCGCGGCAAGAGGAATATCACGGAAAAACGGGGCGAATTTCGACTCGCTCGGTTTCGCAGCGGGGGAAATGTAATTTTTGGTTTTAAATTGCCTCAAATAAATCAATTTTTTTTTCATAAACTCGGTGAGTTTTCGACCGATTTACTTCAATTTTCGTATTCACGTTCTGTAACATTTTATTCTTTTAAATGGTAAAAACGGCATGCATCTTTTTTAATTCACGAATAAGGATCTTAAGTGATTACGTATTTACGGTCGCTGCCTAATATCCTAGTAGTTTCCAGAAGACTTGATCAATTTTGGTACTCAAGTAAATTTCGCAGTTTGTTTACACCGTTGGAATTGCCTGTCAGAGTATTTTGCTTTCACCCTTATATACGTTGCTTCGTAAGTAAATATCTCTTCTTCCCACCTAACCCTTTCGGACGAAGTTGCGTACCACCAAGTTCAACAGTTTGAGGTTCAGCTCAAAGGTAATATTCAAAAATTTTAGTTTGCGCATTAAAAGGATTATTCCGGCGCTTCGAATGTTTTGAAAATGTAGCCGTTGAAGCCGCGCGAAAGAAAGCCGTTGAAATCCCTGTTTCGGTAGGAGCGGAGCAGCACAAAAGGAATTTCATTAGCCGCAAGGAGAGCTTTTTCCGAAGGCAATCCGCATGCAGTGCGCTCTCTTCCAGTGCTTCTCCCCTTATCACCCTCTCTGCACCGCGTACACACATCGCGGGACTCTCCGCGGCGCGCGCGCGCGATATATCTAATTTTCTCCCGCGGGCGACGCGGGCGTCTCTGCCTGGCTTTGTCAGCGCAATACATATTCCATTGTGAAACATCTGTATACCTGGGCTGACGCGGGCGCGCGCAACGTCCGCGTCCCGCGTCTCTTTCGTTTGTCTAAGCGCCAGGCGCAGCCGTTTGAAGAGCACTCGGGCGCGCTTTCCCTCTACCGCCGCCACCGACGGAATTCTCGACGAGGAAGACCTCGATGGACTCGGTCGGCCAAGCTACTTTACGCTCTTTTTCTGCCTCCGTTGCGGGGCGCGCTTGTCATTTTTTTTGGCGCGCCTTCTAGTGCCTCTTTTATTTCTGCTCTCTTTTAGCGCGGCGTGTATAGCCAAACATAGGTGCGCAAGTTCCCGGTGTTCGCTTAAAGAGAGAGAGAGAGAGAGAGAGAGAGGGAGAAGGAGGTAGAAAGAACGCTCTTCTCTTTATCGCCTTTTAGCTCCTTGAGCGTTTCCAAGCTCGTTTCAAGTCGAATAACGGACTCTAGGGCTCTCTTACTCTCTTTTCAGCCTGTTCCCGCGCTCCCCCTTCTCTCTCTCTCTCTCTCTACACTTTATTCTGCGTTGCTATCATTCTACCTGCACCGTGATAAAAGCGCGTTTAAAATATATTTAAAAATATAAAGCGAGCGAGGCTGTAGGAAAGCATTCATTCGCCCCTGCAGTTCGAAAGTAGGGGGTGTTCTAATCAAGCAAGGGTAACGAAACAGGGTAACGGAAGAGGAAAGAAATCTAAACCGTCGAGCAAGCAAAGATACTTTTACTTAAAGATGATGGTAATTGTTTTTAAATACAAAAATATTTTAATGAGATTTTTAACAACGAAGTTAATCTATCGATTCGAGTAAACCTGCGTTAATTAATGATATTAAGGTGAATATGGTACTTCTTATTTACCGCTGACCAAACTGTTCGGGCAAGAACTGCGCATTGCGCGTAATTATTTAATATTACAATAAAACATTTTTAATCAAAGGTTTCGTACGAATTGCGCACGCCTTCATTTCTAATAAACAGGAAGCTTTTAGCAGTATTACTGCGCGAGTCGCGAGGTTTTACTTCCTTTTTCCGCGTCTTTCTCTCTCCCCGGCCGAAGTTCAGCATATGGAATTCGGAAGTCCGGAACGCTCTCGGTTACCAGGACGTCGGGCGTTATACGGTCCGGGGAGAGTGGTGTGCGCTGAAAGCGTGTGATTGAATTGACGCCGATTACTTGCTAACTATGCCTTCTCACACCGGCGGCGTCCGGCAGTAGCAACTTTGCTCGACGCGAACAGACGGAGCTATTTCTCTGTAGCCAAGCAAGTTTCGGCCACCTCTCGGTCCCGAGGGAACTCGTCTTCGACTCTCTCTCTCCTACTCTCTCTCTCTTTGCCTCTGTCGCTTTCCGGAATTCACTGAGCTTCGCCGAGCCCGCCGGATTTCGTTTTAATTGTCTCCTCGCTTTTCTTTCTATCCGAGTGCTCTTCCTCTTTTGCGGGACTTTGAATTTTCTAGAGATTTTTGACGGAGGGAAAGATATTTGCCGCAGAGATGAAAGATTGGACTAATCTACAAAGGGGTAAAAAACTTGTGCGAAGCGGCATAAAGATTTGCTGAAAGCAAGGTTAAGAATTAAAAGGTTTTTATTTACTTTTAAAAGAGAAAAAATATTAACAGGTTTTTTTTCTATACTTCTACTTATCGTTGTTGCAAATATAAATTCACTTTATTAACGTGAACTTTAATTTTTTAAATATTTTCAAAATCCTAGAAAATACTTGTATAGAAGTGATTGGATTAGCTGCCTGTATTGATACATCATACAAAATATAAAAACAATTCAAAAGTTTTAAAAATAGAACTCGGCTAAAACATTAGACGGATTTTGTAGCCACGGCTGAACTTTTAATTCGCCCTTCCCAGCTATTACTCCGTCCCGGCAGCTCTCACTTAGAAGCAGAAGCTCTCTCTGCCGAGGACTGCGCCGGAAAATTGCCGAGATTGATAAGGACATTACGCCTGGCCTATTTTCGCCGGTGGGCCAGCCCGCCTAATGGGCGGTGGGTTTACATCCTCGAGCGATAATCTCGGGAGCAGACGTTCGCGTTAAATTTGCAAAAGACCAAGCCTGAGCTCGCGCGCGCGCGCGCGCCTTTCCCGAAACTGCCCCCCGAGACGCTCTTATCGCGAGCGCGATCATTTCGCTTCCTTTTTTAATAGCCGTCGAGAGCGGTAACGAGGACTAATCGAGACTTATTGCCGGGCAATTAAGGTGGAGTACGTTGCGAGTAATTGAGTGAACGTTGTTTTGCGCGTTGTATCGCGGTGGTTCGGGCACGAATTTTTTTAAGTGATGGTTTGTTTGGCACTGACTTAATCTTCAAGAAATCCTTTGAATACAATAATAAATTGCATTATTGTGCTTTCAATAATACAATTGGACTTGTGCGAAATATAAATTCATTGAATGGTTGTTGTCTTTATTGCTATGTTGCGATGGACATTCCAATGATTTTATGAGCAAAGTCGTATAATGTCGTTGTTTGCACACTGATATAAATGATTTTATTGAACCACTCGGAGATGTAAATTATGAATTTAGTATAGTTATACATGTGAAATTTTATCTATTGCATATATATGTTTTTTTGCGAAATTAAAGTGTATCCTATAGGATGTATTCGTGGAAAAAAGTAAAGAAACGTACATAAAAAAAACTTTTGATGTAATAAGTATAATGAGCAGCAGTTCATAAATAATGTTGCGGATATTATTACATTTGTTGAATAAAAGCATCTGCAGCAGGTATATAGCGCGATGTAATAAAGAAGAAATTACATCTAAAAAAGATTACACTTAAGCAAACGACATTTTTCAATAAACAAGAAGTTGTAACTGTAACGAGATTACACTTGAGCGAACGACGTGAATAATTTAATCCACTTAAAAGTGTGCTTTGCAAAATAAAGCAGCGCGCAAAATTAGGAGATCCAGCGAAATAAAGCTCGAGACGCGGAATTGCCGGGATAAAAAGGTGATATTGAAAAAAATCCATGCAGCGGAGGAAAAAGGGGGCAAAAAAGAGGGGCCAAAGGGAGAGATAAGGCGGGAAGAAAAAAAGGCGAGCGTGTGCTAAATTGTTCTCCCCGGAGAGCGGGAGAGAGAGAGAGAGAGAGAGTGCCGAAGCGAGTCCTCTTTTCGCGCCCCTGTGTCCTCGTTACTCGCGACGTGAAACTCCGAGAGATCGGAAGGGAGGCGCAGACTGCCTGAATGAGGAGCAGAGCGCTGCCAAAATCAAGAAGAAATAATGAGAGGATCCCGATGTGCGCGCCTCCGTTTTCCAAGCATAAATATACGGCCTTTTTAAACTCTACTTTTACGCAGATTAAATTTTGACAAAGACTCGACTCGACAAACGGCAGACAAAAAACGAGGGAAACAAAAATGCACGCCCCGTTCCCCGAGCTTTACGTGCATCGTTATAGCATTGATCGATCAAGCGTTAATCTCTAGCGGCGCCGGATATTCTTTTTCTACACTTGTCGAGCTCGTCGGACTAAGCCGGGAGGAAGAGGGACGGCGATTGATCGCGACTCGTCGTTCGCGAGGAAACCCGTTCCAGTTTCCTCGGCCGGGAGGCGGCGCAATTTTTTCCGCCCCGATCGGCCATGATTTTTGGCCCCCTCGCGTGAGTCATTCCTTCTTTTGCCGAGTTCTTTTGAGCTTTCTTTTTTTGCGCGGGAGCTTTTTTTCGGGGGAAGGCGGTTGCTTTTTTGCCCGCCGTTGTATAGCTCGGATGTGTTTGAGAAAAAATTCTGCCCAAGTAATTTAGGGCAAGGTGAATTACACGCTTAGTTGATCAATGAGTAAATCAATCGGATAAAGGTAAGTTTATTGAACGGGGGAATTGCTTTTATTATCGTGTGAGGACCTTTTGGAGAGTAAAAGAATGGCCTGCGTTCAGTCCATTATTTAGCAATGAAAGAGCAGAAGAATTTATTTCTCCGATATTTTAACATACTTATTTGTTCCTTTATTTTTCTTTTCCATTTTCTTATTTCTTCTTCTTTTTTTGCAATCTTCGATTTTCAAACAATTTCCTCTTTGGCTTCTTTCTGCTTCTTCTTTGCTAATGTGGTTCGACTAATTAATACCATTACTCTTTTTTCGGGCACTAAAAGTGTAACATCGATTAACGATCAGAGTTTCCGTCTTTTACATTTTTCTTTTCTTTATTCCTTCCTTTCTATATATTTCTTCTAATTATTAGTTTTATCTTCATAATAAAAAACATCTTTTACAAGTTATTTTACAAAACCAAAACTATTTTCTGAGCAAAGATCACTAGTAAAAAAAAGCGCATCAAATATTTCGATGGGCAATCTGCAGCCTCATAGTGGCACACGGTAAGAGAGAAATGTTCGTAAAACAAATTTTTTCAACAGTCTATAACAGCCTAACCGTCTCCCCTTGAAAGCCGTTATAAAAAGCAGAGCGATCCGAACGTTTTTTTTTTTCGAGCAGCGACCGTAAAGTGCTACAATCCCGTTATCCATTCGATTTCCGTGTCCCGTTCGAAACCATTAAAAACCAATAAACCGCAGGCTGTCGTCGGCGAAGTATCTCTTTTCTGCGTTATTCGAAAAAAAAGGGGCGCACGAGACCGTTGCTTTCAAGCCCGCATAAATTCATTTTCCTCGCGCGCAGCCGAAATTCGCAAAGTACTTTAAGCTCTGCATCATCCCCGCGCACGCTTTGTACTTATCTCACGGTCGTATGCAAATCGTTTCTTAAACAAAACTCATCTTACGAGCTTGGCGCGCGAGCGAGGTATTAACCTCGGCGGATACGAAAAATTCCAGGCTCCGAACTTATATTCGCGAGAGTTCCAAGGGGTGTCGTTACTTAGACGAGATATGGAATCTCGCCGCTCGCCTTTTCCCCGAAGTGCTCATTCACCGGCATCGGTATGCGCGATACCTGCCTGCCGTTTCCGTAAAAAAACCGTATGTTGTTGGCAAAATCAGTTTTTTACCGACATTTAACTGTTATTTTTGAACGTTTATTTTTAATGCAAAAAATTTACTGTAAATATAATAAAAAAAATTACTCAACAAGATTATTTCTTTGACGTAAATTTTTGAAGCTTTTGCAGAGAATTTCGTACGCATGTTGATAGGCTTTCAGTGGATTCTTGAAGAGACGGTAAAAAGGAAAAAGCGCCTCAATAGGTCAGTATCGATCATGCGGTTTATCGAAAAAAAAGAATAGAAGGGCGCTGCGTAACTCGGAAAATTTCTTTTCAGACGTAATTGAACTAAAAAACCTTTTGCTGTAAAAAACTTTACAAAAAAAAAACGAAATAAAATTATTTTTGTAAAAAATCCCTTATTGATATAAGTAATTACATTCTCGATATATTGCACGAAATCTTTAATCATCAGAAAATTTGTTTTCTCTCCACTGAGACCGTTGAAAAAGTATGAGCTTTGAAACGTATTATACGATTATATCCAAGACCCGCGACTCGTCTTTCTGTTTTTCTTTAGAAAGCTAAACAACATCTTAATAAAATCGAGGCGCAAACATCTTGGCGTCGCCCACGCATTCCAAAAAAGGAGACGCGCATTGTTGACGCCCGGCGTCGCGCGAGCTCCCACCGCGTATATATACCCCTGCGACTTTGACGAATGCTTTGCGGGCATTTTTCAAGCCCGGCAGCCGCCACGTGCACCCGACTCCTCGAGACTCTCTCTTTTTCTCTCCCACACGGCCTGGCCTCATAATCAGCGGCATTTGTTCCCGTTTGCGCGGTATAGACGAGCGCCGACATCCTCGGTAAACATGAACGAACGTAAGGCTGCGCCGCGTTAAAAATGAATTTATTTTAGAGGCTCTGCTCTTTCCGCGCCCTGGATGCAAAAGGCTCGGCGGGTAATAGATTTTTGCTTTTCGGAGCCGCGCTCTTCTGGTGCGCTGCCAATTGTTTTTTTTTCCGCGGTAAATCGAGAGGCGGGATTTATTTATTTCGAATTTGGATTTATGAGGATTTCGCGTCGGTGCAGAAGGGCTTTTCTGAGCATTGCATTTACGAGCTTCGAAAAATATTCGGATTGATTGTATTTTTGAATGGACGTTTTTTAAATTTCGAATAAGCTGCGTGCTGCTGTCTTTTTTTTTTAATTAGCCGCAAGATCTTAATTGAAATCACGCCAGACTCGGAAAAATTCTATTTTACGACTTCTATTTTATGAATACTAAAAGTTATACGCAGAATTGTAGAATTTCTCTTATCTCGGGCTACAACGTACGTCAAGTTGACACATAGCTGGGAGATAAGCATATTCAACCCAGGTATTCTCTCGCTAAAGAAAGTACATGAATACATCATCAAAGGACTAGAATCCTCCCTCAAAAAAAAATTCTAAATTTTATAAAAAAAAAAAACATTTTCTCTTATTTTACCGCTTTCTACACTGAACGAAAAATCTCCAGCTATATTCCACCCCGGAAAATCCCTCGGCTAAACATCGCGAAGCCAGCGACAGCGCAGAATAATGAAGATTAGCTGTTAGGCAGGCGAAGGGGGAGTCGTCACGACGGGGGCGACGTAGACAAAAACGACGCGAGAAATCCGAGTATTCGCTCTGCGGCTGGCGGCCTCTCGTCGAAAAGACTGAGGGGACCGCGGGGAGCGGCTGCTCTGTCCTGGAATATTCGACAACATGCGTCCCAAGACGATCGTATCCCACTGCTGGTGAATGCGGAAGATGCAGAGCCTATTTGTTATACTGCCAAGACGGAACACGCTCGCTCGTCACACTTTTTCCCCGGGAAAACTTTTTAATCGGATTACCGGAGTTTTTGACACATTATTTACGTTTAGCTGTGCTTTTTAAATTGCGCGTTCAGTTTTGGAATGTAATTTAAATAAAAGATTTTCTTATATCAGACGAAGCGACTAAGTGAATTTTCCGGATACGCTTCGAAAGCGAAAGACAAGCAAGCATCGCAAGCGCGAACACACATCGCAGCGAGACGAAATCGCTCGGAAAAACAAGCTGGGGCAAAAGTCACGCGCCCGGATCGCTCGGGGCGCCCGGCGGCGCCAAGACACGTCCGCGCATTAGCGATTGTGCGGTGCGTTGTGGCCGCAGCGAGAGAGAGAGACGCGGATCGGATTCGACCGCAAAGACATAAACGCTCGGTCAACGCGCGTCGCCGCATCGTCACTGCCGAAGTTAGCGAATAATCCGAGCGGACCGCCGCGCCAATTTGTGTAATGGCACCCATCCCTCTCTCTCTCTCTCTCTCTCACCCACCCTCGAGTTCGGTGAGAATCGCTGAGCTCGCGTATCTATCGGCTGCTCGCACTTTTTGTGTTTGCGTCGAAGCTCCCGGAAGTTTCGGGGAATTTAGATTGGAAAATTGGAAAAATTCTCCTGCGATTCGAATTGCTTTGAAGGTGAAAAGTAAGTAGTTGAATCCGAGTCCAATCAGACGTGAAAAAGGAGATATGGATTATTTTAGGATTGATTTTTGGCTTAAAAGCTTTATGACCGATTGAAACAGATATACGCGTTCGTGTACTTTAGCTATTTTTAAATGAGAGCGCAGCAGCCGTTCAAACAGTAGAATATTTATCATTATACCGGATAAATAAATAACAAAGAAAAATGAGAATATCGCAAAAATAAATACACCGGAGGCAAATAAAATAGAATACGCCCGTTGCAGATTTATGGAAAAAGAGAATCCCGCTGTGTACATAAAACTTCGTGCACGCGTCCGTCCGATCCTTCACTCGTTATCGTCAAACATCTCGAACTTGGATTACGAACTAACTCGCCAAAAAAATCGAGCGAGGTCACTCTTCAAAACCGCGCGTAACGTCCGACTTGGAAAAGTTCCTCCCTTCGTCCGCGCAAGTTACTCCTCGTAAACAGCTCGCAGAAGAACGGAGAAACAAGAGAGAAACGGTTGATTACCCCGTCATTACGCCTTTTGGCATGAATATACATATCTCGAGGAGGCTTAGAACGAGAAAGAGGACGAGCGAGGATTTGTCGGTTTTAAGGGAGCCTCGGAGAGCGGCGAAAATACGTGCGCCGTCACGGTGATGCGCGTAAAAAACGGGAGAGAGATGGCTCGAGCTCGTTCGATTCGCATTCGTATCGGGGAAAAGCTGGTGAATATTTTAGTTACCGCACTGGATGCGAAATGGATTCTAGGCCCGTCTGTGTGTGTTTCTCTCGGCAAGAGAGTGCAGGAGGCTCGTCGGGGATCGATATAGTTTTCAGAACTAATAAAAATGTCGTTCGGCCTTTTTGTGAAGAGGTTATTTCCAAAATTGTTTACTTTTTTTTTGTAAAATTTTAAATTTGAACGTTTCCGACACATAAGCTGCTAACACTTTGAACTCGTCCATACGCCGAATAAAACAGTGTCGCGCGTAATTATATCATTGAGAATAAATCTTCGCGGAAATTCAGTCGTACGACCGCAGGTAGTTTCATTGCATGAATGCGTTTTGTGTGCTTATAAATCTGGTAAATTTTGTCTGCTATCCTCTTGAAATACAAGCGAACTCAGAAAATTGCAGTGAAAAGCGTGAAATTCAGGTCAGAAAGTCACTCAATAAACCGAATCTTCTTTTCCATCTATTTTTTTCTCTCTAAATCTTTTTACGCGTTTGTTTTTACCAGCAGTCGGTTTTTAAGAAATTCAAAATAAATGGTGAAATTGTGGAATTTATTATTAATCATGATCAATCGATAATTAGTGCAATACGTATTTCGCAGTTTGAAAAATTTCTGTCTGCAGCGACGTAGACCACCATTCGATAAAGCGCAGTAAATTTGCGCATAAAAAAAAAGGAAGGGTAAACAGATAATAGTTAGGGTGCAGGGACACGTAACTGCAAGGCTGCATTATACGTTACCGCCCGCACAATCGGCGGCGCTTTGTTTTCGCTCTTCCTTTTTTGCCGGCGGAATTATTTTGTTTTTCTCTATCTCTCTTTTTCTATCCGCGGCATTTTTTTTTCCATTCTCTCGCTCCGGCCATTCGTATCTATACACACCAGTCAACACGTACAGCCGCGAAGCTCGGGGAACTGTTTTTCACGGCTGCGTCGATATGTATCGTTTTATTCATTCCATTGCGCAGTCTTGCACATGTATCGTCGCACCTTTTCTAGGTTTTTCGGTTTTTCAGAATTGCGGCGGGAGGCGGAGGAAAAGAGGCGAGGCAGAAGCGGACTAGCGAGCGTGCAAATGACATTTGGAAAAAAAGAGGGAAAATGGCCTGGCGAATGAGCGGGGGAGATAGGAAACGAGGAGAGAAAGAGATACACGGAGGCTGCGAATTGCGACTGAAAAAAAAAGGAAAATAGCGATCTAAGGGAAAATGTAGAGTAGAAAGTAGAAATTACAATCCATACCTGGGAGAAAATAACGACGGAGATAGGAGAAACTTTGGTGATAAAAAGATTAAAATTTGTCGCTAGATTTGCATTTGATGACTTTACTTTATATACACGAAGAAAATTACCAGAGGTTAAAAAATATTTTTTACTTACTAATTACTGGTATGTAGTTTTCTTCTTTTTTAGAAAAGACACCTTAATTGTTTCATGTGTTATTTATTTCCTTTAAATTTCTTTTTGTTAAACAAAGTTGAAAACTATTTAAACATTAAGGAATTATTTTCTAGAAACTTTCTTTTTTGCAAGTAAATATATTTCAGAATAGCCTTTTGAGACAATAAATCTTTTTAACGAGATTTAAAAATAAAAATAAAAGAAGATAAAGTCTGCCAATAATGGAGTATCAAAAATAAATGGAAGATCGACTAAAGAAATGCAAAGAATTATGAAATGATAGTAAAAGATAAAAAAAAAAAAAGTTTCGATTTATGGCTTTTGATGTAATTTCCTTTTGATTATTTGGAGCTTTTTGCGTATTAAATTAATTTTTTATGTTGTTGAATTTGCAATTTGAAAAAAAAACATGATTAATTATTGTTATCAGAAATACATTTCGTCGCTATGAGTTAGAAACAATCGGGCGTAATTTCACTTTATCAGCGCATTATTCCCATCCCAGATTCTGGGAAGCGACAACGCGGTCAGCGTACAAAATTAAACAATTAAGCAGGCTTCCACGCCCTCAGCCGTCGAGAATCTCTAATCGTTCGCATAAATAAACTATACACATACCGTATTAAAGTGACGTTAAAGTACTTTAGCTCCATTCGAAAGTTATACCGAACTTTCACGGCAGGTGCAAGCCAACCTCGCTTTCGCGACGTTGAAACACATAATAATACTTTTAAGAACTGTCGCGCTTCTGGCGTTGGTGGTTTTCTTTTTATAGTTTCCCTGGGATTAAACTCAAATTTATTGCCGAAGAATTTTTATGAATCGTTAAGTTTCAATCTTCGCCGAGTAATTTTTAGCAGTGTAAAATTAATGGCGACCTCGTTAAATAAACTCTACTTTAGCGTTATTCTAGTATACTCATTTTTTTGTGCTAGTATTTTAACTCAGTTACGATTTGTTGTAAGCAGTAGATCGTTGATTTTTAATCTATGGAAAGTTTCGTTGGAAAGTTCGATTCCCTTGATTAAACTATACATCATTTAAAAGAGTGGGCTTTTCAATTACACTTTTTTCATTTCGAATGTAACTAATTACACAACTCGGAATAATCGTGTATATTGAACGAAGAATTTTTAATTGATCAGCTAATTTTTTTCCTGCTGTCCAAGAGAAAACCGATAATTATAAACTTTTCTGATATTTCATTAATACTTCAAATACACGCAGTTTAATTTTTAAATATAATATTTAGTAGTGGTATTTAGATTTATTTCACGTCAGGCTTTACTTGAATTGTAATACAATTTTTAACATCAAACGTAAAATATTTCGAAAAATTTCAATTTCTTCCATCGATCGAGTTGTTAATTAAAGATATTTTTTAAAAACGAACTTTTATTCTAGCCTAAATTTATAATCGTGAAAGATTTAAAATACAATATTTTACGCGAGTCGAATAATGTATTGTGTTCTGCCCAGCTTAGCATTTATGGCTACGCTTTTATTAATAAATAAGGAGTTCTAAAAGGCAGGAATATTGTAGGCAGGTCTATATATCAATTCAGTGCCCATTTACACAGCTACGTACGTATACGCTACGTACATCCCTACGTATGCCTTGTCAATTTTTTCAACTGCGTGTATGCACGAACGAAATAGAAAGGAGAGAGCGGAGGGAGAGTAGGCAGAGAAAGAGCGAGTGTGCCTGTCAGAATGAGTTTGGGCGTAATTCGCGCAGGGATATTCTTTCGTCGGGACAGGGAGATGAACGATGGCCAACACACATGCGACCGGGGGAAAAAAAGAGAATGATCAGTGTTGCTTGATAAAATGGTAAGTAGCAAGTTGGGGGTTCTCGGGACCTAATTGCAGCATGTTAAAAAATATCGGAAAATTGATCATCGTAAACTAAATAATACTAATATGTAGAAAATTACGGTGATTGATCTTAATTCCATTAGATTTCGCTTTAACGTTTTGATTTTTTTTTGTACTTGAAGGAAGCTTTGCTTAGATGCGAGCCAAGGAAGTTTTCTTTTTCTCTTCTTAAGTTAAAAAAAACAAGTTTGAGAGTTATTAAATAAGTATTACTTTTTTCAGCAAATATACAATTGCGTCAGTTTAAGAGTAGACAGTTTAACAAATGGTGATCCTTCTTTCAACAACCTTTTTACAATGTGTGAACTTTTGTTGTTTCTTCATATGAGTATAGCAACATTTTCTATTAGAAAGTAGGACGGTTTTTTCCAAGTATTTCGAGAATACGTCCAGTTACATGAGAAACTTAAATTGCAATATCCTTAAACCATAATCCAAAGTTTCAGAAAGTAGACACAATGTCCACATTCTCATAATGTTAGATTTGAATTGTCAGATAAAAGTAAGCCAAGTATCACATGAACTAACATAATGCTAAGGGCATTTCAAGTCATCTAAAAGTTTTCGCAAGCGTCTTCATTTTTAATGAATTATACCTTTAATACCGCCGTAATCTCAGACAACTTTTGAAAAACGAGCCCAATAATTCTGAGACCTTGACGCAATTAAACGCAGATCCGCAGTCAAAAAAACCCTCCTAAATAATCGAACGCGATAAGAAAAAAAGCACGGCTAATTAAAGGAGCAACAGTTTATCTGCTTCGTCATCTCGAAATTCCATCCCGAAAAGTCCATAAATTACGGGCGAAACAACGCACTCAATTCCCGGAAGCTCGAGCTTGTTCGTCCAGCGGCAGCCTTATCTGGGGAAACTTTTTTTATCATTATCAAAGCTCTCCGTATACACGCCGGCAAAAAACGAAAATCGTTAGCAATAGAGAAAGAGCGAGAGGGAAGGTCGGGGCGGTAGGGGCTCGAAAAGAGGAAGGAAGGCAGAGAGAGAGAGAGAGAGAGAGAGAGAGAGAGAGAGAGAGAGAGAGGGAGGGGGGGAGAGAGGGAGGGAGGGAGATTAAGCGCGCGTACAGCTTGTACAAGATTCGACTGCGGCGGGAGATAACCGCGTGGTGATCGGGGAGCAGGCCTTGCGATCGGCCGCCCCTCGCTTCGTCGATGATGAGGGAGAATCCGCAATTAAAGACCATTATAGCCCTGCTCCCACCGGACACCGTGGAGTTGATGGTTCTTCGCAGCCTTCAGGTAGCGGGAATTTTCTCCTCGAAGGATCTGTGGTGAACCGTTGTGAGCTGCCAGCAGCTACAGCACTTCAGGGGCGGGGGGGGGGGGAATCCCGAATCGAGCAAA
>UCOM01001866.1:0-33948 GCA_900474385.1 Ormyrus pomaceus
GAACCCTGGGTGGATCCCAGGCTGACTTTGGGAAACCATACTGGAATCCAGTCTGACTTTACTAACAAATTCTGCACGGGCTTCTCTCTCGCGCGCGCGCGCGCCTCTCGCCGAAATCGAAAGAAGAAGGCCTCTCTTCCATTCCGGTGTGTCAAAGGCTGCTTCTTTCGCCAAAGACGCGACGCGACCCTTCCTTTCCTTGGGGGGGTTTTTTTCTTTCTGCTTCAAGACCGTTCCACTTTTACGCGCCGCGCGCGGATAAGAGAGCGTGTTGCTCTCGCTCTCCCTCTGCTCTCCCGAGCCAACGCGCCGGGCGAAGGGAAAGGAAAAGGTGTGTTTTCGAGCTCTTTCTTTTTCCTTCTCCCCTGGTATGAAAGGGAAATGAGCGGGGATAAATATTTATAGGCGCGTCTTGCTGTTTCGACGTAATGAAATTGTAATTGTTTCGAGGTCGGGTTTCAGCTTTCCCGGCCATTTGCCACACGAGAACGGGTGAATTTTGGAAAAGTGTGTATATAAGGAATCGCTTTGAAATTCTGGGCTTCGGGCGCTAAAATTTTCGATCAGTTTTGATATCCTACGTCGAACGCATTCCTATGTGAATGTCCTGCCATTTTAAGGGTATATATACCGGGATGAGGTCGTCAAATTGCGTAGAAAATTTTTTCGAGCAACCTGAGAATTCGGTAAATTTCAGAATTTTCTAAACTGTAACTTGCGGAAAATTACGAGATTTATTTCAGTTGAATTATAATTAAACGTGCATTATTTTTATTTATTTTTAACTTAAAAAATTCACATTCAAAACTACAACGAAAATTTAAGCAATATACTTTTACGGACGGAAACAGGAAGAACGTGATCGTTCGCGGGCGAACAGTAAAATTTTTCAAACTTTCGCACTTAATTCATAATGCAATTTACTTTATTTTTGTTCGTGTCAGCAGCGCGAAAACAAACTCGTGGAATAACGAACTCTTCGCAAATAATTAAATAATTTTAAGCGTGAAATACTTTATTGACAAACTTAATTTTACGTATTATTTGCGAAATGAATAATACATAATGAGATAAAAAAATAACAGGCAGTATATATACGACTTTCAACTGAATTTCTAAAAAAGCATAGCGCAACAAAATTATTACAACAAGCCATAAATATCAAACTCCTCGTCGATTCGTCCTCAAACCCGTCTATCCCGTAAGAGCAGCGAAAAAACAAAAATATTTTCGCCCTGCAAATCGAATATTGCGCCCCGCCCGCAATTCCACTCACGAATTAATCCGTCGGCGGGGCCGCTCTCCAAACAGCCGCGGCAGCGCGGAGAGTGCGTACGCTTGTACCTTAGCGACCTTAGCAGTGCGCATACAGCCCGGGCACGAAAGCTGCCTCCGCGCGCATTCACACGTACACTCGCACACACTCGCTCTCGGGAGGCAAAATTCGATTTGCAAGCAAAAGCCTGCGCGCCCCAGTCCGACGTCATAAAGGATATGAGCGCTCCTCTCCCGGAAGCGGACGACTTTAAACGCCGCTCCGCGATTATTTAGGTATGCGTGCCCGCGTCCGCTCTGCTTTTTCCCGCGGACTCGGGCGGGGGAAGAGCCGAGCTAGATTGGAAATTCCGCAGCGGCGGGAATCGCGGCGCGCGCCGAGCGAACTTTGTTTCCTCCGCGAGCGAGTCGATTATTGACTGCGCCGGATTAGTTTTTGCCTCGGGATGATGCTACTCTCTTTCGCGGGCTAATGAATCGCCGGGGGGGGGGGGGGGGGATGGGGAGAAGTTAGTTTAGGAAGTTAGTGCATTGAAATGCTTTTGTGCGCTCGCTGCACGCGCCGAGGGAGATCGTTTACTGTTTTAGAGTTCTTGAATGGTAATGTAATGCGTACTTTACGGCAAGTGCAGAAAAACTTTGCGCTGGATTCGCAGCACTTTAGATAAGTATTTCAGCGAGTTATTGGCCCCTACTTTTTTACTCGGTTCAGTGTGCACTTTTTATCTGGTAGTTTATATTATTGTTGTTGAATATTGTTAATAATAAATTGCTATCGCAAAGGAAGCTCTCGGTGCTCATGATATTTAAATTATTTGTCGGGAAACTTCATTACTTGAATGGTTTGTCGGCTATTTTGAAAGCTTATGATTTATAAGTGATAATCTTTAAGTTTGGTCAGGCTTCGGCAAATGATATCCATGTTTTCATAAGTAATAAATATTTTTATGATACTTTTTTATCTTTTGCGTAAATTACGGCCAACAAGTTCAAAATTATATGTATATTTTTATGTAAAAGTAATACTAAAATTATAAACTAAATAAGCTCGTATAAATCAGTTACTCACTACTTTTTTATTTAAGTGCTCATAAAATATATTTTTTTAAGTTCATGTTACGGATAAAAGTATTAGCCATCACAAGTTTTCGTAAACTCATAAAAGTGAAAAGTTTATAAATTACTTTACGGAAACTACCGAAATGTGGCATGTAGTCAAGTATAAGCATAAATCGAACTTTGAGCTTTTTAAGGGTTTGTAATATTCATAAAATAACAGTTATAAAGTTGATTTTTTTTACAATAAATGGTTTAATGTATGTTGAGCAAGTTCTTTAATTTAAGTTCCGTAATTTATTGCGCGCGACAGTAAATTTAAAATAATACAATTAAGTAGTCGAACATTTATTATAGTTATTATCTGTTTTATTGGATAAATTTTAAAAACACAGACAGGAAATTAACAAGTAGCCATTATTCATGATACAGATTTAAGTGAATAATTCAATATTTTACGAACTAATTATGCTAATAATACGTTGAATATGCATAAAATAAAATAACTAAGATGAAAATATTCTTTCTTAATGCATACATAATACATTTGTGAATTGATTACTGCATACAAACTTACAGATTTGCCTTCATTTAAAAAATCAACTATATAATAGTCCATAAATAGACCAGACGTTCGCTTTATTATTAATTATTAAGCTTTGCCGCGGGAAAAGGAAATTATCATTTACTTAACGTTCCACGGAATGCTTAGAATCTCTTTTTTATAAGAGTAAACTGCAATTACAGTGCTTGATTCTTCTGCATTTGCATAGCGACGTAACATTACAAATGTAAAAGGGCGTGAACGGTATAGCGATCTTTTTACGCTGCCAACATTAAACGCAGTAAAAAAACCCGCTGCGTCAAACCAACCGCACTAACCAATCCAGCGGAGCGAGTTCAATCCAATAAACACGCGGCGTCTCTGTTTTCCTACGTAAACTTCCTTACAAAAAGCTCCGTCACGCAGGGAAGAAGAGCGCGCGGAAATGGATCCTTCCATCCCGGGAAAAGTTGCCGCCGCCGCCGTCGAGACTCGCAGCCAGTCAATTTCTCAGCTTCTCCTCTCGGGCCGCTAATTCGGTATGTACTCGCAGCGACGACTTGCGGCTTGTGCACACGTCAATGCTCGCGGCGCGCCGAGAGAGAGAAACCGCACAAAAAGTCACGCCTAAAGCCGCGCGCGCTTCCCCCGGCAGAAAGAGAGGGAAAGATTAAGGTAATCCCACCTAACTGATGACGGTCGTTCCAAAGGTTTCAACAGATTAATTATTGGCGGATCGATTCGGCTGATGCTCATAGCTCCGGGAAAAAAGGGAGCCTCTTACCGATGAGCGCGCGAGATTCTCTCGTTTTCTGCCTGCGTAGGTGAAAGCAGAAGAGGACGATAGTCCCCCGGATTATTTTCTTTTTTCCTATCTTTATGACGCTGTTAGCCCCGCATGAAAGATAGAGGGCAGACGTCGGTACTTGCTGAGAGAGGAGAGCACATCGATTAGAAGTTAAATACCCTACACTTGGCGGTTAAAGGTAGAAATGTCGAGGGTAAATATGATTAAGAAATGTCATTTTTCTTAACTATTCGTTCTTTTGCTTAATTAAGGGTTTTTAATTAACGATTATAGCCTTAACATCTTCTTTTCTAATTAAAACGTAATTTACAAACGTAAATTTCATCAATTATTCAAGAATTAAAACAAAAAAATTTTAAATACTTGCTTTCTACCATATCCTCTCTTAAAAAGTAATGACGGAAAGTTGAAGCATGGATAAAACGATTGTGAAGTGTTCGTTCTTTTGCTTAATTAAGGGTTTTTAATTGCGTTTCGCAATTCATTTGTAACCTATCCATAAATCAAAACAATATTTCAATAAATATTTTTTATTAAAAGTATCTCAGTTTAACGTAGAAAATATTTAGCGCGAGCGCAGCGCGCTTGGATGGCGCTAGTATTTTAAAATACTTAACTTACTTTTAACTTAATTGGTGCGTTAGTTCAAATAAATACATAAAACACGATTCGTCATGTAACGCTAATATTGTCACAGATTAACGATAGCTAAAAAGCTTAATGGACAGTGACCGCGCGAAGTTTAATATTTGACCTGTGACCTTCGTCTACGTGACCAAAGTACAGGTTGTAGCATATATATATGTGAAGCGTCTATATTTATGTTTGCACCGGACTGAGTAGTAGATAGCTTATGTTATCAGAGTCTATAGCATGATCCGCCATACATTTTACATGACGCTATTCCAGTTAATCGATGCTCTACAATATTGACTACTTATGCATTCAAAATTTCTTGTATATTTGTAAGACTTTCACGTGTGTGTTTTTTTTTCCTTCTGGCTGGTGTGTTTATCGCACACTGTATTATTGCGTTCATATCTTCGTAAATTTTGGTGATTTTTTTTTATTATTCTTAGTCTATGTAATATTTATTATTAGTTATACTATAGATTTTTCTTTTTAAAAATTGTACTGACGTTCAGCATTAATGATAAACAGTAAAATATTTAATAAAGCTGGTAATTACGAAGTGGCATAGATACTTATTTCCATACGGCGGCGTAATAACGGCCACGAATAGTTAGTATGGCTTCTCCAGAAATTGTAAGGGAAGGGGTTCCATTATCAGAATATCCAATATTCGAACTACTTACTGCCATTTGGAATTTCAAACTCTGAGTGAAGTAAATGCATACGCCAAGCATTAGACACGTAGTTTGCATATCCACGGGAATAAAATCATTAATTTATTAAATAAAATTCCGTTATCCACTTCATTAGATTGTTAACTGTTGAGCAGAAATTCTAGCGAAATATAAAGTTAATTTTCCACTTTATCGACAGTTTCAAGAGCATTATTCTCATCACATATAAAGAAGCATCGACCAGATTTTGTTTTTAATAATTGTTTTAATTAAATGACATGTTATTTTTGAAAGTTCAAAGCCTTGTAGCCCTCGAATTTCCGCATATAAATTTTTGGTTGAAAGTAAAGATATTTAAATGCTCTAAATGACAGAAAATGTTTTGCGCGTTTGTCAGCGTTTGCGCAATTTTTAAGTAGCGTGGTCAGTTTCATACTTTCATTGATGCTCGTGCCATGATATAACATTGCTTTATACATCTTTTATGCAGATCTATAATAATAGGCAAAATTAAAAAGCAATAAAAAGAAACACGTCATCAAAGGCCGCATCAAAATTGTCGCCTTTCAATCTTTAGTATTCTAATTTAACGATCAATCATTAAATCTCTCGCGGAAATTACAAGCCTGCTCCTGTAATCGCTCTACATCCCCGAGCGCCGTTAGCCGAAAGTAACGCACACCGCCCGTCAATTTAGCGTGCAGTCGGCTTGTACAACTCTCGCATTATCAAGTAATGGCATCGTGCATAATTATTTAAGAGCCGCTCCGTAATTACTCCTCTCTCTCTCTCTCTCTCTCTCCACACGTGTTCAGACTCGTAGATCAGAAACAGTCGGTGCCGCGCACAGCACAGTTCGGTCTTTTCGAGCCTCTCGCTCCCGCGACGCTCTCGTATATAATTCGCGGTTCCGGCGTCGGCTTAAAGTCATTACGTTCCCCTCATCGCTTCACCGATGAACATTTCGCCTAATTCCATTCAACGGAAAGTGCGGCTTCGCTCCCTCTTTCGTGCCGCAAACTTGACGCGGCGCGTCTGTATGTAAATACGGGGCGAATATTAGTCGCGGAGCTTTTACGCCCCCCTGACGCTTCTCCGCTCTCGTCCGACGAGGGGGGGGGGGGGGGGGGGCAAAAACCGTCGCTGCCTGTTCATGTCTTCCGTATATTTCGCGTCGCCACGTCCACTCGCGTTTGCGGAGAATGGCGCGGACGTTGTCACGCGCAAGCACGACGTCCCTTTCAAATTACACTGGCAGCAATGCCCGTTTCAAAAATGCAGAGCACGACTAATGGTTGGAGAGCACTATAATGCGCTTCGGCTTCGATTTACGGTTGTGGATTTTTTCTGTTTTTTTTTCCTTTTTTTGGAAAAACTGCTGAAGTGGAAAAAAATGTTACGCCTATTTCGCGTACTTGTGTCATTTAATATGCAGTGGAAAAGTGCATGGATAGATTAAAGATTTCATTTTAGATAAGTAGTATAAATATTTATTTGAATATAAAAGCCATGAATCCTTTTAGGATTCGCCGTTTTTAAATGCATTTAACAATAACTGAAAGAGGAGGCAGATTTTTACTCAAATCAAACCTAATTCTGGCAAATTATATTAAACGTCTTTCTTTAGATAAAAGGGCTATAAAGTAAACCTTATTATGCATCATTAAATTATTTTGTCGACTATAAAGTTGATTGGTTTTAAATATTCGTGTACTTAAAATGGAAAGGGGAACATCATTGAGTTTTAATCCCCAGAGTATAGAGATTACGAGACAAGAACTACCAACATAAAATTATTTTGCTTATCACTTCATGCACAGGGAAGCAGTTAAAATTGTTAATACGTTAAAAATAGAAGGAATCTTAAAGCAGAGATAATAAAGTTTGTCATTGTCTTTACCGCTGCGGTCTTGAACTTTTTCTTTGCATATTACATGTCTACCTAGATCTTTTACGTTTCGTGCTATAACTTTTCTCTTTGGGGTTAAGAGCTGAAAGTTTATTTTTTTGCTTCCTCCGTATACCATAAAGATTCTAAATAAGTAAGTTTCAAAGCCCTCCGAACCAAAATCTAACATCTAAGTAATGTATTCTTAAATTTTATTGTAAACTCAATTTATATTATGACAAACAGAGGTTACACATCGTATAGTAAGTAATAAATAAGTTATTAAATTTTTTCATAATAGGTTCATACATTTTTCTTAATGATATAATTTGGTAAGAAGCCAAGAATCATTATAATAGAGTATACCAGCAATTATTAATTATAAAGAAAGAAACCATAAATTTTAATTAATACGAGTCGAATAAAAGTAATTAAAATTTGCAGTTTGGCTCATAATCACCGATTATTTCTCATAGTTATTGCATTTCATTGCAATCAAGACAAATTTTAGTAAAAATTAAATGTAAACTTGATGCTTTAATATAACTTTAATATAACTTTAAGTAAGAAAAACAGGGTTTATTTTCCTAGTAAATAGGTGAAATTTTTTTTTCGATTTTATTTCGCATTTTAGTTTGTGTAAAAAAATTTTTTTAATATTCCCCAAACTTTTTACCGGTTTTCAAATTTTTGCATCGTATCGATGAATATTTATTTTTACCGTTCGCATTTTTCGCTCACTTCAAAGACCTCCAGTAGCAGCCTGTATTTCCTAGTTGTTTTCGTTACAAAAAAGAAAAAAGAATATATCACCGCAAATATTAGTTCTCAATATTGTTGCTAATAAAATTGCCTACTCGGAATTTCGAAATAAAACCGCTCTCCAATCCATTCTCAACCTCGAATACTCCCCAATAATCTCCTTTCTCCGTTTGAAAAGCCATCGTCTCGAAAAATTGCGATCTCTCCTAAAAGAGAAGCAGATATACCCCCGTGATCATAAGACGCGATATCGTTCATTGGGGCGAGCCGTAAGGGAATAATTCCGTGCCTCCGCTCTCAAGGATCGAGTGTCTCAGAAAAAGGAAACGGGATAGAGAGAGAGAGAGGGGGAGAGGGGAGGTAGAGCATGCGAAGCTTGAGAAAATGAAGTCGACCGCTCGTAAAAGTGGATGCACCGAAATGGGCTCGGACTCATTTCGGGATGCAGATAAGGCCGGCGAGCGCCCGGGACAAAGTTAAATTGGCGAGATGCATGAGGGAGAGGGGGTCGGGGAAGACTGACGGCATAAAGTAATATAACACGCGGACAATGTCCCGTGAAAATGGAGAGGCACGCGTAGCTGCGTATGTAAATATAAGTGGCGTTTTATTTTTTACGATTCCGAACGTCTTCGTCTCCTCCCCCCCTCAACCCTTGCCTTTTGCTCGTTTTATTAGCTGGATGAGATTCTGCTTCTTTATTCGCGTGTTTTGCTGTTCTTAACCCATTAACGAGCGGAACGGTTCGCCGAGTTTTTATGTTTTTCGCTTTTTATGGCTTTTAAAGCCTTTCACAAATAGAATAATAAAATTAAGCTGAATGAATTGGCCCTTAAATTTTTTTTTAATTCTGGCAGAGTTTATGGGGTTAATTATGAGGATTGCGGGGCATTAAAAGGATCATAAAAATGCTTGACAGCGCGATAGGATTGTGCTTTGTCTCAATGCTACGATTTATTGGATACTTCTGTTACTTTATTGGGTTCAAAAAGCAGATTAAGAGGCGAAACTTTGAAAATGTCTATTCAAAACAGGAGAAACTTTTTAATCAGATAATTTTATATGCAATTATTCCTTTCTAAACACAAAATTATTCTGCTAAAGTAAGTAATGGTACTTATATACGATTCTTATGCTAATTCTAAATTATTGATTGCCAGTTCTTTCAATACAAGAGGTAAGACAAATTATTACGCTGTAATTAAACTTATTCAGAAGCGTTCCTTTCCAAATTCAAGAAATTCCTCCTCTGTACAAGAAGCAGTAAGAAATTCGATAAATACCGATCGCTTGCCAACTATTCCATCCGTAATTGAGTCCCGAGCGGCCCAATCGCAGAAGCAAAACATTTGCGAATTACGAAATTAATTAGCTGCATCGTCACGCTCTAATTGGCTGTGGCGGGAATCCGAATTCGCCGAGGACGAGAGGGATAGACGCGGAACTCGAACACTCGCTTTCGTCACGCTTGCGAATAATGGACCATTCAACTGTCAGTGCGTAGTATATATATATATATACATATATATATACACACACATACACACGCCAAGCGGGTACCTTTCATTTTGGCGTCCGAAGTTGCGGCGGCTCGCATGCAAATTCCCATTTCCGAAAACTTGTAATTTTGTGCGCGGGAGGATCACGCAAATGCCACCGGACGTCCTGTTAAATATTTAACGGCAGGGGGCGGCAGGCACGCGGCGTTTATGATATTTATGCTTCTGATTATTCCACATATTGATAGTTGGCGCATCGTCGGCTCGTCATATATGTATAGCTCCGCCCGGTACGGCTTTGCCGATGGATGGTCAAATTAACGGGCGGAGTTCCGCTTCCGACTTTAAGTGCGCTCAATTTAAATGCGTGACTTTAATGACGATTAGTCAGTCGAGTATTAGCTGTAATGTCGGGGTTATCCTTTGGAGATTCGGATTCGGATGTGACGGGAAAATTATTGACTGTCAAGTTGGACGAATGATAAAAGTTGAAAATTTTCGGATAGATAAATTAATGGAGTATTGCTTGATTCTAAGTGATGATTTTAAATACCCGCAGGATTAAATCGTAAGTGTAAGTTGTGCGAAGTGAGTAGTCTGCCGAAAGTTCGGAAACCACTGTTCGATAGATTTAATTGAAATCGTGAATTTTGGTTAAAGAGTTACTTTGGAGTTTACCTAATTGATCAATGGCATTCGGAGTATTGATTGAAAGACTAATTTAAACTAGGAGATAGATGGATTCAAATTTTTAATAATAGGATTAAATTTGAAACTTTTTGTTAATTTACAGGAGTAATTGGATCCTATTATTAATCCAGAATTTTACAAAATTACTTGATTGAATCCTTTATATATATTTGACGTCGTGTAATATTCTATTTAATTAATTAAATTAATTTCCTATCAATCCAATAAATAAATAATTTACATTAGTTCAAACAAAGCATTTCAAAATTTACAAAAGCATATTACAGCAAATCCACTGGAATAATAACGAAGGCTTCGGTACAAGCCCCAATTGCAAGCCCCGCAGTAAAAAATAACGACGGACGACCGTGAATATCAAACGCGGTTATGAGAAGGACAAACCTTATTTCTGAAGTTACCGCGAAAGGGTTTAAAAGCCGAACCCCCAACGTATAAAAACGAGGCCGTTTCAAGAAATTGAAGCATTATTTCGCCCGCTCGCCGACTAAAATCAATAGTCCAAAGAGGACCTCCGCAGGAATCTCGGCGCATAAACTTTACCGGGGCGATTTTCATTTTTTTTTAAAACGCGCTTATCCACGCGCCTGCACGCGCGCGCGCAAGCACGAGGCCGCGGAGAGCGGCGCGTCCTCTCTCGGATCTACAAACTGGGACAGAATTTATGGGTCGTTACGGACTTTCCCTCCGCGCCGCGGCTTCCTCTCGGACGTACGAAGAAGGCGCACGCGAGAATATCGTTGCGTGCGTACGGCGCGCGTGGCGTTTTTCTACCGCCGCCGGTGATGTCGAATGTTACTCGAGCGGGAGGGAGAGAGAGAGAAAGAGAGATGGAGGCGCCTTTTTCCAAACGAAAAGGCACAAGCGCGTGTTTATAGCGAGGCCGCATAGGTCGAAGGGGTGAGAGGGTCATTTTTTGGAGGATATACATTTACGATGCTGTCGCGCATTTATCTCACGACTTCCACTCCACTTCTTCGCCCTCGTCTCTCTCTCTCTCTCTCGTTCCTCTCTGTCGCTGTCTCTTTTTCTCCCCTGCCTCCTTTTTACGATGTATATACGTTGGACCGGCCTACTCTTTTTCATTCTACTTCCGTAAATCCCTTTCATTTTTTTCATACTTGCAGCTCCCGCCGCTCTTGTTTCGCTTCTCCTGTAATCTCTGTATTTTTCTTCGGGTCCTCGTTCCCTGCCATTCCCGCAAGTTTCTGCTTCTTTCTCTTTTGGTTAACTGTTTCGGGGATTTTGCTGGGTGGTGGTACACCGGTCACGTGATATTGGGGGAGTTTGGGTTTTAAACGTATAGCTACATCCATTTTCGAAATCCTCGAAAACTGGGTCTGTCAAAGTGCTGTAATAGAACAATTTGGAAAACCATTTACAGCTGACGTTTTCACCCTTTGTAAAGCTCAAAGTAAATAATGAAAGGGAAAATTCGGGGAAATAGTGAAACTCAATTTGGGTGTAACAATTTATCTCCCAATAAAGTGAAGAATACGCAGAAAATAGTTTACGGAACTACCTATTTTTAGTGTAAAACTTAACGTTACTTGATTTTTAAAAATCTACGTTCCCCATTAATTAGCAGAACGAACAAAGATACGAAAAGTATAAGCAAACGACATTTCGCAAAGCTAAAGCCCAATATTTCGCAATTAAAATTAACCGCGTCATCATTTCTTTCTTATCGAGGCGCAAGGCAAAATCCTGATACCCTGCCGGACTCGGTGTGTTGTGTGCGGACACTGCAGGCGATAAACGCGCCGTTACGGCTAGCAGCTCCCGTTGCGAGTCCCGATGTTGATCTACACCCACGAGTGACCAAGCCGATAGCGCGGACCGTACAAAGCCCGGGCCACCTCTGCCGCGGGATGAAAGCAAGATGTGCGGAGAGCACCGTCGGCGCGGCTATTTGCCCGGGGAGGAATTGCGTCGCGTAATTAAAATCGTTGTTACGCGGCTGATACGGATAACCGCGGCGGGAAAATAAGTGCTCGTTCCTCTTTCGCGTTTAAATATTGACCTTTTAAAGGCTGCGCCACTGGTTTTTAGTGCCGCAGGAGGGAATTCGAAATATGAGCGGAAAAATCGGGAATTCATCGGAGAAACTTTGGGGGGGACGGAACTTTTTAGGAAGTTTGTCGTTAAAGCTTCAAATGGCTTGTCATTAAAGGAACTCGGAGTAGATTTACTGCTCTTAAATTAATTTAATGATGCGCGCTTTAGGAGGACTCGAGGAAATAAACTTACTTTTTTGGAAAAGTGAAATTGAGAAATTAATGCACTTGAATATTTTTCCTCTGGATGGAAATTAAAATATACGTAATTCTGCGAGTATATTTATAAAAATTATTATTATATTCCACCCTTTAATTTTTCAAAGCAACTCGAAATAATAAAACTAAACTAAAAAAAAAAGGAAAAAAACTAAGAAAACACTGATGAGTTTTAATATAAAAATTTTCATATTTTTCACGTTCAACCAGGGCCCTTCTCCTTTTTCAAATTAGACGCTTGAAAATTTTATTTTCCCAGTTTCTTTTTTCATTTCCCTTTTCTCCCATTGTATTTTTCCAAATTATCTGCTTTTAACCAGAAAAAAAAAATATTCCCGGTATATTTTTTCTTTTTTCGTCCGGCAGCTGCATCAGAAATGTAAAAAAAAGGGGGGCGCCAGGGCGATATTCACTCCGGCCTCCCCGCGCACTTTCGGTCTTCCAGCCACTAAAATTAGATAGAAATGCACTCATTCACTCTCTATTTACTCCTCATCTTTTTGTTTCCTCCATTCTCCGTCCGCGTTTTTTCTTCCATTTCCTCCTCTCCCACGCGCGCGCGCACGCGGGGTGTGTTTCTTTTTTTCTTTTTACATATAGGCGAAAGGCAACGGCAGCGGCACGTACACTTATGCGCGGAAATTGAAGAGAAAGGGAGAAAAGAGGCACTCGGTGAAACATTGTCGGTGATAGTGCGCTACTCTCTGCGCCCCCCCTCTCGTTCCCTCGACTAATATCGCTTAAAGAGCCTTCTCACGTGTGGTTTCTCGTTGAATCGTGCATTCGGAATTCACCTCTCACTCCCTCGCTTCGTATTCTTCGCGTGGGGGGGCTCTTTCGCCTCTTCCTTCTCCCTTTCGCCTCTCGGCCTTTCTTCCCTCCCTGTTTTATTGTGCTTCATCTGCGAACATCTGTATACAAGCGGGCGAGGCATCGCGCCGTCTGCTCTCTCTCTCTCTCTGTCGGCTACTATGGTGAATTGCTGGCGGTTTGTAATTGCGGCGAATATACGCAGGTACCAAATACCCTTTTTTTGCCGTCTGCTGAATTACGAAGACTTTTTTTTTACCGAGCGCGCGTGCTGCAAATGGAGAACCTTTCGCGGAATGGTCTTGAATATTTAAAATATTTCCCGTACAGTGGGCACTTCTCAAAGCGCAACCAATATTAAATTCGTAAGGGGGAATCGTCGTTTATTTTTGCAAGTTCGGGCGTATATTTTGTTTTTGGAAGTACGTGAATTACTTTGATTAAAAAATAAAAATTAAATTACTTTGATGTTAAAAGAAGTAAAAGAACTTGTTATTAATAAGTCTAGAATTACTTTAAAACTCTTATATAATAATTTATATTCCATCAAATTAAAATATACGTTTACTTACAGATATTATGCAATTAAAACGTAAAGTAATTGCATTAATATTATCTTTCAGATTCATCAGAAAAGGTGACAAGCTGAGTCCTCGGCTTCAACTTCGGCATTATGCGGTTTCTTTTGATTCTGGCAACTCTCACTTTGGAGGTTCAGCTTTACTTTACAGGTAAATTAAGACATCGTTTTTAATAATTATTATATAAAAGGCTCAATAATTATTCTAGTTTTGTCGAGAAAATTATACAGCTAAAAAATTGCGTTTCTTCGGCGATCATTGAACTTACAATTTTTAGAAACATTCGCGTCTGCGCCATTTCTCAACGTTCAATAATAAGGTACGGCTGTAATTGAGCATTTTATTGCCCCATAAATTTCGATGAATAAAGACTTCTTATAATTCATTCCTTCAACCTAGAAAAGTTTATTTCAAAAATAAGTGCCGTTAAAAATTGATCGCTGAATCGAGAAAAGTAATGAAAGATTGTAATAAAAATTTTAATTTAAACAAAATTTAACTTTCCCAGAAAAAAAAATCTCAAACTTTACACGATTTAAAGTTAAGAATGTCCTCTCGATTCACAATCAGAAAGGCAAATTTTCACGTCAAACTAAATTCTTTAAGAAATCTTCGTCGAAAAATCCACTCGCTAAATCTCGCAAATTTAACCTTGCCAGCGCTTGTTTGACTTTTGTATAACTATAAGTCGGATCCGGGAGGAGTACATTTTCGGGCTCAGTCCGCTTGGGGTAAGTTTTCTAGCGAGTCATTTTCGTGTTGGCCCAGAAAACACTTAATTCGGCGGGCAGCGCTGATGCCTGACAAGTAATTTCCGGTTATCGTGAGAGTTATCGCGGCTCTCCGCCTTGTGCCTCGCAACTTTCGTCTCGTTAGCCAAAGGGGCAGGGATCCCCGGGATTTCTGGCAGCCTTCCGACGTTCCGGGGGGTTTAATTGTTAGTTTCGGCACTTCCGGGTATCATCGGCTTCCTACGTGATCCCGCGGCCGATTTTTGGCGCGCGAGAGCTGCTCCTAGGATAGTAAGTTTTTCGAGGAGGTATATGGCACTTTCGTAATTCACCGGACGCGGCGCTGAGAATCTTTTCGGGGGTCGGCAATTAAATTCGGACTAGTTTTCTCTCGCGAGAAAGCGGATAAGGCGGTTGCTTTAGAATCGTAAAGTTGAAGTTCACTCTCGCGAGATGAAACTTTTCGAATTTGAGATTTTGTGAACTGCCCGCTATACCTATCCGCTGAAAGTTGCTTCAAGAAAAGAAAGAAGCTTTTAAATACTGGATTGGGTAAATCATATTTTCTTAATTTACATATTTATTAAGATGTCTGTGATATTTTGTATGCTCAATGTATTACACAATTTTTTTTGTACTCAAGATACAAATACACGAATATATAATATGTATCTAAAATAAAAAAAGTGATAATTGTAAAATATTTATGGAAATGTGAAATATTTTAATGAAGTTGTAAAATTATTGAAGTAGGATACATCAAAGTTGTTCATCTATTAATTAATTATTATTATGTTATTTTTTTATTAAAAACAAGAATAAAAATTCTTCGTAAACCTCATTTACAAGGATTTTCTGATATTCAACTTTAAATTATAGTCTTTGAGAACATAATAAAAACCTCTACACGTTCGAGAGTTTCTGCATAAATTTTGCAACTTTCATGATCATTTTCACGATTTCATCGAAAACCCCCAAATTCTTTTTATGTAACGGATTTTCTTTCAACCTCTCTTTGAAGAGAACGTATATGGAAATAGTTAATTTTTATTCATAGAGAAAATTTTTCAGAAGTTAAACTGTTTGGATAAACGCTAAATCCATTTTCATTTTAGTCAATATTTAACGTTGAAACTTCTACTGAAATCTCCTTTCCCAGTAAATGCAGCTTTTTGAGCGGCAATCATTGCTGCCTAAAATAATGAAATTTTTTGCTAGGAAAAAACGTTTCAATTAAACTAACAAGTCTTTTTCGGGTCACGAATTTTGCTATAGCTTTGATATAAAAAATGATAAAAGTCCGGAAAGAGCTACATTCATCCGAACTAATGCTCGATTTAAAAAGTTACCTGCTCTTTTAGCTAAAATAAACAAAAATCAATATTTTTCCATCACTTGCAACTTTACAACAACAAATTGTTGAGCAATCTACTGAACTCCATTTAACAAGTGAGATGCAAGATATGATTTGATCTTACCTTTCAAATGCAGCTATTTAGAATGCCCTGTAATATTATTGTAAATTGATATGTGATTGACAGGCAGAGATTTTCTGCTCAGTTGAATGAGTACATAACTTTTTAGCGGCAATTGAGTGTTCGATTGAATTAAACACGGCTTCCTTTGTATTTATCACGAAACATGTTTCAAAATTGTAACAAAAATCACGAACCAAAGAAGCGAGTTCTCCTTGCAAGTAAGTTGACAGGGCACGCAAAAACAGCATTAGCAGTCGTGACGACGAGTCAAGCCTTTGTAGTTACAATAACTTTGTTTTTTTAGGATCGAGAACAAAGCATGATATTTAGTCAGGTGACTATTCTATTCTTCTAATCATTTTTCTTTCAAAGGCAAATGCTTAATATTTTTAAAATTCACGAAATGATATAATTTGCATAAACATGAAAACTATAGGAATAAATTTAATATTCGTGATTTATAATTATAAAGAAATTGTCAAAAAAGTTTTAATTCTGTTACTCAAAGTATTTTAGCAAAAAAAAAAAAAAAAAAAACGATGCAATATTTTATAATTAAAAAATAAAGCTATTTTCAGTATGCAAATAAAATCGAAGTAGTCAAAATTAATTAATTTTTTATTGATCCATTTTACTTCTTGAAAAGTACCCCTTCAAAAGCTAATTTTATCAATCTCCAATTAATTCGAAAAGAATTTATTGCGAGTTTAATTAAATTTGACGCAACCGACGTATAGTTACACGGAGCACGAGAAAATTCGGCTGGCCGTAATCTTATAGTTTGCTATCTCCTTCGTTGAAAATAACTCAGATCGAAAATATTCGGGAGGGGGGGGGGAAGACAAAGTTAAAGGGTGCAAGTGGAAACCGAGTCTCAATACTTTGAGAGGCTCGGGGCCAAAAGTAGTGGGGGAGAAACAAAGTCGTTAAAGAAAGTTTTTTTCACAAGAGAGTTGGCGAACCTCGTAAAACGAAAGTAATACCGGAAAGAGTTGATGGGATTTTACATTTTTACCATTTCCGTATGAGGGGATATCATGGGAGACAAAAAAAAAAAGAAAGTCCGCACGATAACGACGACAAATAATGGGGAGGGAAACGTTAAAACGGGTTTACTGCTGTTTGAGAAAAAAATTGTTGCCTAATACGAGGGGGTAAGAATTTCGATAAAAATAAAATGAAAAACTTTCTCTATTTCGCCTTTCCTGTCCGTTCGTGATTTTTCGCAGTAAAAAATTTATGATTTTAACAGTATCTAAAGTATTTTATTAATACAGATTTTTATGAAAAACTTTGAAGCTTGCACTTCTTTTGAACTAGAAAAATAAATTTTAATATTTGATGTTTTTCGAAATTAAAAAAATTTACTATATGCAACGTGCAGGATAATAATGCAGAAATTTAAAATTAAAGATGTTCAAAGAGTATTTTATAGTTGAAATTTTGAAAATGGTTTCAATTGGACTAGGGAAAGATGCCAAATGCTTACAGAAATACGAGAACTCTGCCCTGAATAGGTAATCTGCAAAATCGATTTTGATATCTGTAACGGACGGAAAAGTATTAAACGTTAAAAGTAAATGTAAAAATAAAAATATAAAATACTGCTTACTGAATTTATTTATATTTTTTAATAATCTGGAATATATATTATAAAACTTTTTTTATGAATTTTTAAAGTTTTATTTTAGATGATTCCTTATAGTCAAATTTGATTGAAATTTGGAAAACTGCAATTGCCTCCGTTTGTTTTCAAACAACCTATTAATTAAAATCAATTTACGAAATTTTTAGATTAATTTAAGAAAATATGCTACATAAATTATTTTGAAAGCCAATAATGTATTGATGATAGAATGAAATTGAAATTGACTACTGCAGTGGTTTTTCCATTCTCAAATGTAATAAGAAAGATTTTTAAAATATTGAATTTCTTTTTGTCAAAAATATGCGTAAAACAAAGTTTTAGTACAATTAAATTTGCATAAGTAAAGCATTACGCAGAAGTAACAGAGATATATATAAAAAAAGAAATGCCAAAGTCAGTGCCCGAATTCTTAAGGCAAACCTGCTTCTTTTTCAATGAGTACACGATAAAGTGTTTTAATGCAAATTGGGAAAATGCGAATTCTTTTTTATTTCTCTTTTATACTATACGACTATGTCTTAAAATCTTACACGTCTACCAAGATAGGAGTAAGTAAAAAAGATGGAATGGAAGCATAAAATTCTCAGTATCTTTTTCTTTCTGAGGTTTCAATGTACACGTTAGAGAATTTTACACATTTCAAACTTTAGTAGCGTGTGATACAATAAACCTTGTATAACAAAGATATCGTTGATAACCTTTGTTTCTTGAGTTTCTTTTCTATAAGATGCAGCATCACTTTTTTATTTTTCCTGATGTACGTCAACCACACATATGCTTCATTAAAATTTTAATTTGCTTGATAATGTTACCTATGACTTTTATTCTTGGAATAACTCAATCCAAGCATATGATTTTGCTCTAATCCATCGTGCATATCTAAATCAAGCATATCCCGATATATAATATGAAACCAATCTTTAAGTAAATAAGGCTACGAATATTATTTCCATAATTATTTCTCGAGGATTTCCATCTCTGTGGCAATTAAGTAATTTTATCATGGTTCACTTCTAAGTATAATCTTGTATATTCTTGACTAACTCAATTATCACAGATTATTAGCGATTTGGAAATTTTTAAATTTATAACTAAGAGATTTTATATAAAATTCTCTTAAAAACGTTTTATTATTGGAGATACTCTTTTAAACTGTTTTAACCGACCCTCGGTTGTCTTACACCCCCTCGGTGTAGCTGACAGCGCTCCAGAGTTCAGAGAATCCACGGTCTTGATCATCGTTAGGCATTACTTCAGAATGGAACGAGAAATCTGCTTTCGGAGATTTCACCTGCTTTATCTTTTGCTCGTAAAGGCCCATCTTCTTACGAATCTTCTCTATTTTTTCTCCCTGCAACATGACTGAGAGTGCGTTTTTTAAGGATATCCGGTTCACCCTGTTCTCCGGACTTGCCACCTCCTTCTTCTAGTCCTTACAAACAAAGAATCTGTGGAAGGTGTCGGCTTTCGGAGACCCGCTGTAATTATTTCTGTAGTTTTGTGTTCCAACCACCTCCATCCATTTCTCCGCGAAGACGATTAATCTGGCGAGGAAAGATTGCTTCCTGGCATTTTCTCGGGGTGGTCGAGCCTCTCCTTCATCTGGTAAACGAATTTCTACTCTGGGCCAGGAGGTCAATCAGAATTATCGAGGAAGCTGACTCCGAGGTCATAAGATACGAGCAGGCTACGCGAAGGGCGCATCTCCTTTGAGCGGTTTCTGTTTCCATGGCTCAAAAGTTGTAACGTAAGTTGGAAGCCGAGATTGTCGCGGTGCTAAGGCCATCGCGATACCCTTTTGCATCTATACTGTTTGTCGACTTGTGTCTGCACCTTCGTTGAGGTAGAACTGCGTGAGCCTTCCTGCTTCTATCCAGGTTTTAGCCTGCGGGGCTTTCACTTATTTCGTTTGGCTTTTTAGTAAGGGCTTATCTGACTCCTTATGTTACCGACCACTCTACGTAATTGATAGCCTAAGGAAATTAAATTCAGTCAAGGATTTCCAAATATTTTTTTACTATTTATACGAAGCGTAGAAATAATATTTACTATTTATACGAAGTGTAGAATTAATAATGTTAATGATAACATATAATACAAATGTAATATAAATAATGATAAGATACTCTGCTTTTTCTTTTGCTTTACTTGCCGCATTAAGGATATTCGCTTCCTGTTAACGGCAATTTGAACCTCTCTACTTTCGCAAGGCAAATACCCAAATCGGAGAATGGCGCGGCCCTTCGAAATTTCAATAACTCTATCCCGGAGAGCTCCCGAAAGTGTTAATATAAGCGCACGGATAATTCCGAATTACATCCCCGATAGTCCGCCGCGTATCCCATAATCCAATTCGGAGGAATCGCAATTGCCGAGTGCACGGCGTCTGGCCGCCGTTCTAATTTCGGCCAGCGACGTTTCTTCCGTCGGCGGACAACTGAGATTTGCGTAAAATATCGGGGGCCGCGCAACCGCCTGGGGAAATTTAATGGAGGGGGGGGATTCGCGCGGCGCGCGGCCACCCCCCAAGTCCGCAAAACCAATCGACTCGCCCTGCGCGCTGACAAGTGAACATATCGTATTATAGCAGGATATATGCATGCCGGGCGCGTAGCCTGCATGCATATATGCATGTTTCATGTGTGCTTTATGAGCGGACGGGATTCGCTCTCGACCGAGCTGCCTGTCTCTCTTAACGTTGACGCTGAAGGCGCCGCGGGCGAAAATTGAGGAATATTGAAATTTTTCTCTGTGTTTTTTTTTCGGTCGCGCGGCGTTCGGGCGGATAGTTTGGGAGAGCAAAGAGCGGTGAAAATGGGGAAAATTCGAAAAATTACCAATGGCTGGAAACGCGATTACGGATGTAGTTACGTAGAAAGGCTCGAGCTTTTGATTCCAATTTCAAATTCAATCTCGCTTAGAACGTTTTCTCTTTCGATGCACTTTTTGAACTGAAACGTTTTTCTAACTGTTGCTCAATTTTCTTCGATTGAGGTTTATTAACTTGGAATCCTGATTAAAATTATTAGAATTCGATTTCGAACGCAAAAACTGGAAATTTAATTTAATTTTTTTATGTTTTCTTATTTGATGAATAATTGTACTTTAAAACAAGTGTAGTTATAATTTAAAAAAGTATACGGTCGAATTGGGGACCAAAACCAACTGGAATGTATTCTTTGAGGTGTCCTGAACAAAAGTTAAACCGTAAAAAAACCGGAAAGTTCGACCCCATGCTTTTTTCAATGTATTTTGTGCGGGGTCCTTTATGTTTTTAATAAGGTTGAAAGTTTTCACTAGCTTTCGATCTAGATTTAAGTTTCTCGGAGTTTAAAACTTGAAAATAATTTGATTGATGTTTAAATGAAATTATATCATGTGAAAGGCATGAGATTCTGCAAACGGAGATTAGACGACCTAATTAGTAACCATGATTATTGCTAATTATAAAACATTCTACAATTTCAACTTAAAAATAACATAAATAATGAACTTTCTTCCTAAATTAATAAACGGAATAAAATCCGAGAAGTTTTTTAAAGAAGTTTTTTGCTCTTCTCGGAAACTTATTAAAAGTAGTAGGCAAAAATAAAGTTTCGACTTTTAATTTAGGAACGTGACAGCTTTCATTTAATCAACGTACCTCGTTCAAACATAAATAATTTTATATATTCTAAGTGGATGTCCATTTTGGCGATCTCGAAATTGACACATTTGTTTTAATTTTAACAACCTGTCTCCTCTCTCGAAATAAAAGGTTAAAATATTACTTAACTTTTCCCGCGGCGATTGAAGATTTTCACTTAAAGTAGAATGGTTTTTGCTGACCTCTGTATTTTCTGTAAATTGTTTTAAAAAGTCAGTACAGTCTTTTCATACATTCGTAAAATTGACCGAGTTGAAGCGAAAATATAAAAATATCAAAGTCCGATAAAAATTGTTTATTCAAAACTGTATCAGAATGAATGCTGAAATAAAAGAAACCAAATATTTATATTCAAATATTATATTAATGCGCACCTAAGCTTTACCAGCTCAAAAAAGAAACACAAAAGTCAGAACGCATTGTCTGATAACAACTTCGAAAAGAATCCCGAAAATATATGAAAACCCAGCCGCATCCATCGTCGTATTTGAGGTGAAGCTCGCAGTAACTCTCTCTCTCCTTCTGCACCTAACAATCATCCAGAACCAGCAGGTGCGCAAATAGAATCGCGCATAGATACCGCTCTCAACTAGAAGTCGAGAGAGAGCGAGGAAACCAGGGGGGGAGAGCGAGACAGAGAAAGAGACATTAGGGACTCGACCGGCGAGCAGAGGGCACGAAAATCTCAAATTCGCTAAACGACGTTCCACACCGCCCCCTTAAGACCAGACTCGAAGAGGCGCCACCGCGTAACTATTGCGCCATTAGAGAGCGCGCCGCGGAAGTGCCACGGTCGAGGTTAATGACAATTTTCGCGCACCGCCTCGGCGACGACCTTTCTGTAATTAATGCAGCCGCCATTTCGACGATAATGCGTATAAGCGCGCGCGGCGCTGCCCGAGCTTCTCTAAGTGGTTAAGTGAATAACTTCGTTAGTGCCTGTACAAGGGTCGTCTTCGCCTCTCTCTCTCTCTCTCTCTCTCTCTCCCCGCTCGGCGGCTCGCGCACGTGGCCGGCTTACTTGTCGAATTTTCCACTCCCCGGCCTTCTTTACACTCGGCTCTCGGGGGTTTGACCCGATTCCGGAATAATTTACGACCGCGCCTCTGCGTACACGCGCTTTTTACCTTTTCAAAGGGGGGAGAGCGGCGAGGAGCGGAATTGCGCGCGCGCCCAGAGCCAATAAAATTATCGGCTTTATCCGAGGCGCGGGAGGAGAGAAACGAGGCCGCGAGAACCGCTTCGAGTTCGGCGCGTGCGATCGGGGCAGAGTTCGTGGTTTTCCTTCTTTTTGCGCTGCCTGGCATTGATGAATTCGCTTGTTTTCACAGCGGAAATAGTTTTATAAGGCGGCTCTGTTACGAATTATGATGTTGACACTGCGATTAAGGGTTCTCGTTAGGCGCGAGGTCCTGCGGTTTGTTCAAGTACTTCCTCGAGTGATTTGCTTGAATGTAAAAATTGAGTTTCAATTCAGTCACTGGGGAATTTGAATTATTTAAAAAAAATAAATTATTATTTTGTTTTGCTTTTATTAAAAAACGAAATTTGCTCCAAGAGGTGCACAATAAAATAATAAAGACATTCTACGTACAGAACGTGCGTCAGTTTAATTTCTTGGAAAACATGCGACCTAAAAAATCACGCTTTTTCAAGCCAAACAAAATGTTAGCTTTACGGCAGCGTACATAAATCTGTATAACGACATTGTTCTAAGAAACTTCCTCTACACAAGCAAAACCGGCGGCAATGAAAAATGCAAGTGCAACTCATTGCAGGTCCGAGCTCGTGAATTTAGAGTCCTATAAAACGAAGTGCAGCTGCTCAGTACGGACTTTCCTCGCGTCCAAAGCAAAATCAGCGGGGAATATTATTGGAAAATGCCGATATAGTAGCTGCGTGGAGGAGTGCTGCGATAGCCCGAGCAGTAATACCTGCGAGGAGAGCTGCTGCGACTCTTTTTTGCCTCTTTTCCTTTCTCTCTCTCTCGCCGACTCCCTCCTCTTTCTTCTTTTATCTTTTTTATCGACGGGCGCCGGAACGCAGAAACGGTGTACGCTCTCGTGTACGACGCGCGGCGATACAAAAACGGGGTACTCTCCTGGCAGTTTCGTCGGTCCGCGCGTACAATAAAGGTAAAATATCGGAAAAATATATGTAACGCGCGCGATACGGTTTGCGCGAAATATTTAGAAAAAAATTTCACGTCGTTCCGTGCTTGTCTCTTCTTTCTCTCTCTCTTTCGCTTTCTGATGTGTTCTACCTTTCTTTCTTCCATATAATGGGAACAATGAGCGAGATTTTTTATATCCGTAGTTTTAACGCGTAGTCTGTCGTTTAGGGTACAATTTCTATTATCGAAAAGAATCATCAAAACTTAAGCTATGGTAAAGAGACATATAATAAGTTCGAGGAACATTCCTATTGTCTAAATTAATTATATATTATTATAAATTTTAATTACCTGTTAATTTTATCATTAATCATAATTTAATTCATTTTATTTCAGGGAGTCAAGCAAAGCAGGATACAAATGCTAATAGTGTCATGACAGTTGAAGAAAAAGGATTCAGAACCGATCAAGATTTTCCTGGACTGGCCAAAGATGTTTTAGCACAAAAAGGAGGCACTGCTACACTTCCATGTAAATTAATCGATCCTGGAGCTGGAATCGTGAGTACATTTTTTTATTTTAATTTCTTTCACCTTACCTTGGAACATTTTATAACGTCAATAAATTGGAAAATATTTCAAATTAAAATTGTTATATTAAATAAAATTTATTTATATAAAAATTGCATAAATTATTGAATGCTAATTACGGCCGTTCCAATGTAGAAAAAGAAGTGCCATTTAACATTAAAAATCCAATAGTCATAAAAATGTTATTGAAACTTTTTTTATTAATTTAATCTCAGTCAATAAAAGCTTAATGACTGTCTCGGTTTATGCGAAGGTTTATAAAAATGAAATGCACACGTTAAAATTTGTTTGATAAATGTACAGAGAATAAAATTACCCATCAAAATCACCCTGGCTCATTATTTCAATGTACAATTGAATTGTTATTCGCGTGATAAAAGAGTTTTTTTTTTTAAGCTAAGCGCGCGAAATTCGACATGTCGTTCACGTTCAGTGTGCCAAGAACTTTAAACATACGTAAAACATGAGATATCTTGCGTGAGTATTTTGTCGAACTACATCTGTGTGAGACTATCTACTATAAATTAATTAAATCAATTGTAATACTAAAGTTTGCATTCAGAAGAAAATAATCACCCAGGAAAATGAAAAATTCGTTCTCCCACGAAATTAGACGCGTTCGAGCATAAGTTGACATAAATTCCTGGGTCATTTATTATCACAGTAATTCAGACTCATTAAAATTTCATTATAATACTTCAAGATTTATGCTTCCTTTGTGAACGTACCAATTAACAATTCACCCTGGAAAGAAAAATAATGAATCGTGAAAGCAAAAAAAAAAAAAAAAAAAAAAAAAGAATCATGCATTCATCGCGCTTTTACGCGGGCACAATGGAAAACTTTTGAAAACGAATCGCGGAAACTAACTTGGGGGATTTAAAATTTCACGCTGCGAGCTCTTCCCTCTTACTTTGAGAAAAACAAGAGCTCCTCCTGCTCTTGACATTATTATCAGATAATAGGCAGTACGTTTTCTGTTTCCCTCTCGTCCCCCTCTTCCGTAGTCATCTGGAGCAAAGTAGGCCACCTGGATGCGATTCGGAGGAACCGATGTAATGATTTCATCCTGGAGGCCTCTTTACACGCCACTCGCGCTAACGGTTCCTTGAGTCACGCATTTTTGAGCAGCGGTAAATCGCGGCTTATTTATCTGCATTGTATTTATTCAGCGAACGTTTCGCTCGAATTCCTTTGTTGGGGCGAAGTTTTTTTTGCGCTGCCTCGTATCTCTGCTGGATTGGTTTTCGGTTTCGTGTATTGTTGAAAAATATAAGGTGAACTTTTAGTTTAGTTGATTTTTTTGGAGTGCGAAATTTTGAGCGAGTTTGCGGTTTGGGCGTTCCGATCAATAAAAAACGTTAATAATGAAAATGCACCGATAAAAGTCGTTGAGGCTTTTATTTGCGCAGTATTAATTTTACGTTTTGTTGATTGAATAACTTTTTTAATTGATTCTATCAGAAAACAAGGGGTTGCCACGATATTTATCTGTATACTACTTATTTTGTATTTTATTTTAATTTGGTTTGAACCAACTGTTTAAGTTGTTTTAAACGAAAGTCAATATAAATATTTATATTATTTTTTTATTTACTTTTTATACAAATCCTATATCCTGGAGTATAGAATTCTTGTTTTATCAAAGTTTTATTTGTTTATTATACATCATAGAGATCTATAGGATGAAAAATGAAAAAAATAAATAAATAAATGCCACTCCAGCAATAAATAAAAATACACAATACATGATAATGCGATTTAGCGAATATTTACGACATTGTTATCGAGATTTTTATGTGGCAAAAGTCACTGCGAGAGCAAGGACTAAACCCGAGGATCAATATACAACAGAAAGGACGACTCAATATTTACTCGAACTACTTGATCCTTCACCCATTGTCGTCAACTTAAGCCCTTCCATCGACCGCACCAATGGGCCTTTTATCCCCGAAGCGAAAAAAAAAATCATCGGATAATACCTGGCATAAAAATTCACATAATAACCCTCTTCCAGACGTTAAACTTGTTAGCTCGGACCGCGCGGAAGAATGATAGCGGCGCGTGCTGAAGGAAGGCAAGTGCTTCGAAAGAGATCGAAAATCGCAACTCGAAAGAGAAGAGGAAAGAGACGGACCGAGAAAGAACGACGCCGCGAGCTGGAATTATTTTCGAGCCCCTCGCAATCTGGAGCGAGTTTTCCGGACTGACGAGCGAGATTTCGCTTTATCTCTCGGTAATCTTCGCGCATGGAGTTCGCTCGGTTTTTCCTCTTCGTTTATCAGCTCTCTTTTGCGAGAATTTGTAGTCTGCGTATCGACGGATGGTGGATTTTTTTTAAAGGCTAGAATAGACCTTGTCGTTGCTCTCTTTTGCCAGAATTCGTAGTCTGGGTACGGATGGATGTTGGATTTTTTCAAAGGCTGAAATAGACCTCGTGGTTGCACTTTTAGTAACGTGGAGAGGACGCAGATAGGTAGTAAATTAGTAATTAGTATAAAGTGATAGCATATTATACTATCTAAATAAATCTTGTCATCGATGTAACAGGTTGTTGGTATTGATTAATTGCCACGACTATATAATTTATAAAATTATTAGTAATTCTAGATATGTTTCATTGAAATACCGATTCCCTAATTATTAGCTAATTAATGCTTCTAACAGCAACAAAGATATTTTGCGGATTTAATATAGTTGACTAATTAGAATAATTGTTGTTTCGGTCTGAAAGAGACGGACTATAAATTTACCTATTGATCGTATACAATATTTTAACTAAATGTAAACTGCATTTGCTACTTGTACCAATATGTAAATAAAATTAATGATTTCAGTAATTTACATTAGTTGATGACTTTTGTGCAAATCTACATACATATATTTTTGAAACTTTGCATTTTATTTGATAATATATTAGTTCCTTTGAGATATTAATTTTCAATAATCAAAGTTTTCCTGTTAGCTTTACATATATTATAAAATTACAATAATAATGATTTTCATGATATACTTTGTTATACATTTAATTCCCTTTGCCAGGAATTCAACAAACAGTAATAATGGAGATGTGATTATTGGTAAAAGCATCTCTAGTTTAAAGCCTTTTATACCGAACTCGTACTCACGTACTCGTACAACTAGCTGTAATGCTATTCCGTCGATACTGCATCCTCTTAAATATGCTATCTAAATTCGCCCTCCCACTGTTGCGTTATTCAAGCTGTAAATTCAATAAATCCGGCGAAAGTACGGCGCGCCAAAACTTTCTTCATCGCCTAATCCAACCAGATTTCTCCGGCGCACAATCAATCTCGTGCATCAGCCCAGGCAGCCCTGGCATAAAAACTGCACTTCCCTCGTTCTCTGAAAATAGAAGCCTCGGGCAAAGTAAATCCAACGTGCGTTGCCTTTCGGCTCCTTCTCGCGGCTCGGCTAGCGCAAACAAATCGGCGCGTGCTCTCGAACTTAACCTCGTTCGAGTTCTTGCACGCGAACTCTTGCTCGCGATCTCTCCACTCCCCCTCCCCGTGGCTCGCTTCTAGCTCGCGATGAGGAATTAGCGGCGGAGCTGCAGTTCCGACGCTCTAAACGGCGATGAAGCGATAGCGCCGGCCGCTCTAATTGCCGTGTCGCTAGACGTGACCGGCTGACGTCGCAGCTGCAGGTTCGAGTATTCGGCTCTGAATCTTGATGGTTCTAGATGCAATTCGGACCCCCCCGCATTAAGCGCAAAGAGTAGTTCGACCCCGTTTGTTGCGGATCAGTTAGGGGCTGCCGACGTTTACGATTTAGCTGTTGTGTCTTGTTATCGCGAATTCGACGTCTTATCATCAGTCGTAGTTGCGGAGGTAAATATTTTAACGGGAAAGCCAACCAGTTTGTCTGGATTGTTTATGTATAATATGGAAATTCTAATGATTCAACTATCTTTCTATATGCTTTTTAGATTTAATTCTTTGTCTGCAGCAATAAAATAATATCAATTGCTTACGTAAATTTTCTAATCATTGACAGAGGAACGGAGAATATTATTGTAATAAATTTATGCGATGACAGCGAATCTTACTGAATGGAGTTAAATTTCACCTACATCAAAATAGATAGATCACACGCTGCGGGTCACATAATTTCCTCTGACGGTTAATGCGACAGCCAATCTAACGTGACGTGTAGTCGGCAATCTTAACGATTCTTATCTATAAGTTACTCGTGCTTTTAGTATTTAAAGAGTTATACTTATACTTGATGATATATCGTAAGTGATTTATTACGTTTACGTCTAAAAATATACGAGTAAAATGTAAAAGCTTCAAAAATTAACTGAAAAATTTAATTAAAAAGAATCGATATTACATTTTCCACAGTCACTAATGTTAATAAATCATGGCGATCTATCAAATCAGCTAAGACAACTGGAAATTGTGTCGTCGCATTGTTACATTATGGAAAATTGATCGTTAACCCAAAATACGCGAGTAACGAATTCATTAAACCCCTATACGTGTAATCCAGAATATTTATCCCCGGTACTCGGCAACAAATTGCAAATCGACAATCTATTATCCCTGATAATGCAATTACTAAACGCAGAAGAGCACTTTCATTTCCCGTCGAATTCCATTCTCACCTCACTAAAGGAGCGGTTCTTTTTCCTCTTTCCTGAAATCTCCCCCCCCCCCCCCGCCCCCTCTCCTTTATCTCTTAATTTCCCTCCCAATTTCTGTAGGTGCAGCTCTCGACTCTCACTTCCTTCAATTCTCTCTTTCATTTCTGACTACCTTTATCTCCGCCGTTTTTAACCGTCTCCGTCTATTATCTTAAAATCTCGTACCCTCTTTTGCATCGTTTTCTCCGTTCCTTTCCCGCGCCGGCGGCACACACATACCTCCGCGCTCGTTCTTCGGGGGGAGATCGAGCGCCGCCATCCAATTTTCATTTCCGGCCGATTCGCACGCATTCGTACGTGATTCTCATTTAATTTCCGCTTCCTGTTCCCTCCGCAGCAGCAGCCGCTGCGGCTGCCTCTGTCACCGATTCTCACCCTCTTCCTCCCTCTTTCTCCTGTCTATCTTGCTATCTATCTTTCCTTTCTCGCTCGTTGCTGTTCTTTATTTATCTTCCCCCTACCCCACGCCCCTCCTGGCGCTGTCCCTTTTGTTATTTTTCACATCTTTTATCTAGTTCCGCATTCGTTTTCTCCCGTCTCTTTTCTCCCTTTCCCTTTAGCGACTGTCACCTCGCTTAACGCGATCTCGCACTGTTATTAACGTCGTTTTTCTCTTTCTCTGCCGGTCTTTTTTTTTCCTGTCTGATTTCCACGAGACCCGCTGCTGATTTCGCCTTTTTATCATTCCCTCTTTTTTGGACGGGCTATTTAAGAGAAGGAACGTTCGAGATAATTTGACGTCTAGCCGGCAATTTATACATGAGCAGTCTCCAGCCAAATTGCGCCACGTAAAAGTGTGATTAATTGATGCGAATGAATTGGAGGATTTTTAAGGAATAGAGTGTCTTATAAATTACGTTTACTTTAATCATTTTTTTAGACGTTTAAAGTTTTAAATTTAAATAGATTTTAGCCTATACAGTTTAGTATATTTTCAAATTTTAAATAGAATATTGTAGTAAGGACTGTAAACCAGTTGTATGAAGTTAAAGCTAATAATTTTAGTTATTATTTCATTTTGAGCAAGTTAATTTAAAAACTTAACATTTAATATATGTATTTATTTAATTGCATAATAAAATAAATTAATCTTTAACAGTAGTTCAAATTTTCTACTAATTATAATAAACTTCAAGAAACTATATAATGAACAGACTACTATATATATTCTAGCGGCATACGAAGAGTTTAATAACTGTCCGACCTAATGTAGAATGCAAAATACAGATAAACTTCAGAGCTGCAAAATTTGCAAAATTTTCCGTCTACAGCTTCAACTACTATTCATCTCTTCTATTACATTATTAAGAAGAATATTCTAAAATAGTGTTAATGTTTTATATTATTATTTTCACCTAATTAATGTACTAATTAATTTTATTGTTCTTAAACTTCATCTATTAAAAGTTTTCACATTATAAAATCTACTTAACATTGCTTTAAATCAAAAGATCCTTTAGTTTGGGAATCGAGAGGAAGAATAAACTGACTTTCAAAAAGTAACGTTTAAAATCTATCCTATAGCCATAAAAAAAACGTTCTGAAATTGATAAATTAGGGCATTTAAGAAGTGTACGCAGCCATTCAAAACATCTATTAAGAGGTCAAGCAGTTTTCCAATGTAGTCGCGCGTCGCACCTCATCGAATAACAATGAAATCACCGACGCGTAATTAGCGCACACGCTTGCGCGTTATACGCTCGGCGGACTAACAAAATGCGTCAATATACGTCGTGGAAATTTTCGCATCCAGTCGATTAGTACCTTGTTTTCCCGACGTTTCAGCTGCGCGATCTCCGTGTCCCGTCGCAAAATTTCCCGACCGCTCCGACGTTTATTTCCCGCCGTATACACCTCGCTTTCCCCCTGTTAATTCGCCGCTTTATTCATATATACGCTTCGGCACTTTGACGGCCACCAGATTGCGAAATGGCTTTTTGGCGAGAAACACGAGGAGAGAGAAAAAAAAATACTGGAAACGCGCTCTCTCTCTCTCTCGCGATTAAATCGCAATCAGTGTTTTATCGAGCGACTGCGCACAATCGCCGCACGATGCGCGGAATAGGAAAGTATCCCCAGTTCCCGGCCGCGATTAAGGCAATCAGTTGTACAATTTCGGCGGGAATTTTGCGTCGCCTGTATCAAGGGACGGATTGATTGCGTTTGGTGGGAGGCTTATGAGGGATTCATTAGGAATAATAATCGAGTGTGTCGATGTACGATCGCCTCGATGGACGTATGTATATTTCATGGGCGTTGGGATCGATTTGCGATTTATGTTGCACGATTTTTATGAGTTTTCTGACCTACTGGTATAATTATGTATATTAGTGAGCTAAATTTCGCTCGGACTGATTGTCATTACGATTCCTAATTAGATTTTGATACTGCTTGTCGTTACAGAATTTAATTTGGCAGTGTAGTGTTCAATTGAAACTTAACGTCTGACTAATATTGACTATAACTACTTAGAGATATTATTACTTTTTTAAATGTCTTATCACGTGCATGGAAATTGAAAAATTTCGTATTCTAAAAGAAGTATAAACAGATAAAAAACCACAAGTTATTTCAAGTAACCAATCCATTCTAAATATTGAAGGATCTCTCGCAAAAGAAGAGACCCGAGAGCGTCTCTTGAAACTTTCTAAACGACGCAATCAAACCTTTCATACTCAAAAGAAAATTCTCAAAAGCAGCCCTCGGAACTATTCTAAGATCGTCCTCTGCGCTTGACGTCTACCTCTGTTTATTCTCGGAATTGGCAAGACAAAAAGCAATACCAGACGACGACGACGCGGGCACCGCGGAAGAGGGCAGAGACCGCGCGGGGCGGGCAAGACGGCCGGGTCGGCGCTCCTGGCGCTTCGCGCGGGTGGAAAAATTCCAAGATTTATGCTGATTGGGCCAACAAAAGGCGAAACCAGGCATTTGATGAGATTTCGCGGCCTCGCGCGCGCAGAGGAGCCCAGCCACACATGCCGGGGCGCGGCGCCGCGCGCGAAAATAGAATCTGAAATTTTATTTGGCACACACAATCGCGCAGCCGCCACCGCACTTCATCCTCCGCGGTCTTCAATTGATTCGCATTTCAAATGCCATCTCATATTTTCCCGAGGCGGTGGAGAGCCCTCTCTCTCTCTCTCTCTCTCTCTCTCTGTCTTTCTCTCTCGCTCCGCGGGCGAGGGGGTCTAGACGGTAGCGCCGGCGTGAAATGGACGAACGACTGCGGAATATTTCTGAATATTTTATGCGCCGCCGCTCGCCGGGGAGATATAGGAGTGCAGGGGAGAGAGAGAGAGAGGGTGAGAGAGAATTCGCAATCGATGTATTTATACATGTACGAGCCTCCTGAAATTCGGCGTTGAAGCAATATTCTGGCCGCGATCTTTCCGCTCTCCTCTCGCGCTCTCGCGCGTTATTTGCAATCGTTATGCATTCGTTGAAATGTTTGTCCGCTCGAGTGTCTGAATATGCGAGCTGGAATAAATATTCACGATAATTTACGCCGGCCTTTAGCCGAGAGCGACAGTTAAGAGCGTTACACGAGAGGCGCGCGACGTTCGCAACGCCGCGGGGGTTGCTTTTTTCGTTTTTCTCGCTGTTGCGCATTTTCCAGCGCTCGACGCGGAATTAAGGTTTCTGGAACAAAAGCTGCAACGACGGGAAAAGGATATTTTTCGAATTTTTAATTCTTCGAGGAGAAGCGTCGGACTTTCGTGGGGAACTGAAAAAAAAAATCAACCGATGGAGAGGAAACGGTTGGAATTTAAATTTCGAATTAAAATAGGTTTTATGCTTACAATTTTTGCCAAGTGATTAATTGCAACATAATTCAATTTTAATATTTGTTGTTAACGTGAATTTAAGCTATGCATTGTAACCAGTATTCATTAGCAGAGCGTATAGCGCTTTATTTCTCAGGAGAAATGCTTAATAGCCCCAGATGAGCTTCTAACTTTTATATAATTTAATTAATTTAATAAACTAATTGGCTTTATCGTTCTTGTCGCAAATAATATTTCTTCCAAAGTAGTCTTATTATTTACGCTGTTATTATTTATTAATGGACTTTAGAAAAACAAGCGAACAACCTTGGCGCTAATTGCACCATTAACCCAAAAATGTGTGATAATAATTATTACTTGAAGTAACACGATATTCCATAGACGTAATTAGTAATGAACGTACCCTTTTAAACTCTAAACTTCACTCTCAGCATTGTTCAAAACTAACTCTGTCTACTGCGCTGTTCGTGTTAAGTTCTTTAGGCGAACTGCTTGCATGAAAGCAGTTAATACTTTTGAGCATTACTGCTCGCGCTATTTTTATTTCAGGAATTTAAAATAGTCAATAACTTCAGAAAACGCCAGTTGTACAACTTTTCTAATTCATTTTCTAAATAAACAATTCGGATCTTTATAAATTTTTAATTAACGATGAAAAATCCATCGAGGAGTTGACCCTTCTCAAAGCAAACACGCGAAACTCGCAAGTACTTTAGACCCTCTCCGCCGCTCTTATCACACTCGAAAGCGAGGAAATTCATTACGGCAACAAAACTTTAAAAAACAGAAGGCATCCCGAGTATTCTTAATTAGAAACAAGTCCGACCATTATCAGACCCTCCACCCTAAGCTCGCAAATAAGAAATTCTAGATAATATTTTCCTAATGAAACCTCCCCTCCGCCAGGAGGGGGGTGAAAAACGACGGCGTGTAACTCGTTAAATAACTTACACCCTCGGCGTTTCCATCCAATCTCCTTCTGTCGCGTGCGAAATCAGCGGCACTTAAATATTAATAAAACATCGAGTGTAAAAAGGAGAGAATCGCGTATACGATGGCTCGGAAAGAAAAAAAAAAAAAAAAAAAACAGCAAAGAGGAAGTAACTCTCGGAAAGAAAAAAGCATAGTGCCGGGCAAAGAGGAAGAGAGTCCGAAAGAGAGGGAAGCGGCGGAGGTAATCTCGTTATTTACGCAAGGTAAAGCGAAGGAAGGTTTCTCATTTTCCAGCGCCTTTCGCTCCCGCGTGAATCTCATCGCTCTCCGGCGTAAAAGAGGTACGAAGCCAGTAATCTACTTACCCCCGAAAGAATATTTTATAGCCTCTCTCCCCTCCTCCTCCCAATCGCATCAATAAAAATCTCCCACCTGTCTCTCTCTCCCTTTGCTCTCCTCCTCCTCCGCGCTTCCCCGAACCTGTATAACGGTGGCATCGGCACGCTTCGGGCATCGCCGAGGGGTGGAAGGACGTTAGACACGCGGCGGGTATAGATTCTCTCGTCCGTATGGACTGCCGATCGTTTCGCCCGCTTTTTATATTGGAACTTTCATCTCGAGAGTGCAGGTGTTCCTCAACAGGCACTCGTAACTTAGGCACTTAGCGCCGTCCAGAACTTGCTTGCTGAAAATTGTAAGGCTCCACGTCGCGGCGAGAGAGAGAGAGAGAGAGACCCTCTGTGTGTACTAACTATTTCGGCTTGTTATACGGACTTTCTCCCCCTTCTTGCCTGGCCTCTCATTTCTTTCTTTTTTTTTTTTTTTTTTTTTTTTTTTT
>UCOM01001867.1:0-33900 GCA_900474385.1 Ormyrus pomaceus
CTACACATTCAATGGATCAGTATTTTTGTATACCTTTAATTCTTTTACTAATTTTGCACCTGCAATATGGCAAGAAATTAAATTCAAAAATGTTTCGAAGTGCACCTTATTTCAATTTTATCCTCAAAGAAATAAATATCTCACGAATGGTAAGTACAATAGTATTGTTATTTAATTTTCATATATTTTATTGATTCATATTGATAATATTGAATTGCGGTAGTAATTGTTTCATTTCTACAGACAGATTGCCATGCAAAGATTTATATTTTGATAAAGTAAAAAATATGAATGGCTACAATTTGAAAACAGTTATAGTTGATACAAATATGCCTCTGTTTAATTTAAACAAATCTAATTGCGACAAGTATCTTTTAAATGCTGCCAAACTACTTTGCACAGCGATAACTGCTCTCAATTTAACGGCTACTATGAAAATCTCCGATAACACGGGAGTTTATTTTTCGGGTATGCCACATGGTGCACTCAAAGATGTTCTTAACAACAATGCAGATATTACAGGAGATGCATACTTAATACGCGACATTTGGAAGTATCAATCTGATTCTTTCCGAGTCTTTAGAATATTAATACTATCCCCAAAAATAAAGATTTATTATCAAGAATATGTCACGACGTTTTTTCAAAAATTACAAATTGTAGTAATAACTGTTTTGTGTTTATGGTCTACACTCTTGTTAAAATATATTTTCAAACAATCTATGGCCGAAGCAATTTTTAATTTTGTTCGAATCACGGCCAATCAGCCTGTTTTAAAAATACCAAAGAGGGTAGTTGGCAAAATAATATTCATTATTTTAATCTTTGGTTCTTCTGCGATAAACACTTTCTTCCTTAGTTATCTAAGTGCAGTAAGTACTTCGTCAACTGTTACAATAATTAATTCTTATGAAGACTTAATAAAATCCAATTTTACTATTTATGGAAATACACACCTTGTGGAGGTCACGGGCTACGACAAGCTTCGGGAAAGATATCATAAAATGAAAGGTCTTCATAATTGCATTACCCGTTTGTTAAAAGGGGACCGGATAGTTTGTATCGATGTTGATGCGAAATTGAATTACTACGGAGAACATATCACACGATTACACGTATCTGATAATAGTTTGTTGGAAAGAAGTGCGGGATATGTATTTGCTGAGGATTCGGCTTTTCGATCTAAATTTAGCAAAGTTACAACGCATTTGGCAGAAGCCGGAATAGCGGCACTGTTTTATGAGAAACGTAAATTTGTAACAAAACTCAAGGATATTGGCTTTGATAGTAAATTTGAATCTTACACTATAGAAAACTTAATTGCTTTCTTTTACATGTATTTTGGAGGTTGCACTATTGCTTGTTTCATATTTTTGCTTGAATGGAAGAAAAAAGTAATTGGTGATTTATTGGGTGTATTAGTGAAATATACGTTCCTCCTGTTATCATCGATTAAAAAAATTGTCGTCGCGGCAGCTCGAAAATTGTGGCTTCTTTTAAAATTTAAAGATTATTAGGAAGAAATTCATTAACAAAAGAAGAGTCTTCAGTATGAAAATCTCCTCGCTATCATAACGTGAAAAAACGTCGAAGAACGTGAAAAACAGTTGCTATCATTTAGAGTACTTGAACACCTGTATTTTGAAGCGAAAATTAATTTGCGGAAAGGCCGGAAAAAAGAATTGTAAGTAATTTTTAAATTTTCATGAATAACGTGGAGAATATATCTATATATCAGACTTTGAATAGTTTGAGGGTCGTTTGCCATTAATCCATATTAACGATTCTCCTTTTTATGTTTTTTAATTTAACTAAAGAAGTAATAATTATTTAAATGTTTGTAACAAATTCCTTATTCTTTAGTTCTTTGAGTTCAATAAATATATCGTTATAAATGATCGGTGTTGATAATTAATCAATTTGTGAGTTGATTGAATAAAATCCAATTTGCGTGTGAAAGATTTATTTATAAGGATTTGGTGAACTTCGGAGAGATAAGCAACAATTATCGCATTATTATAAAATGCGAAGTCAACTTAGAGTTTTTGCATGTATTTGGTTATAGTGCACAAATGGTTATATTTTTTTTAAAAGACAATGTAAGGTGTTTTCTTCTTCATCGTTTTTGTGAGATGTTATTAATTAAATTATTAATGTAAGAAAATATTAAGATTTGTGATTAATATGTCGAATTATTACAAATATGAAAATCTAAAGAACACTAATTGCTGAATATTGCACAACTAACATTGTACAATTGAGATTAGCTTGATCAGTTGCCCTGCTTTGCTGATTTGGTTGAAAAATTGTATTAGACTTATAGGTTTGAAAATAAATATTAAAAATAATACTCATTCTTTGTACTTATTTATAGTAATTCAATCGGTAAAACAAGAACGTTTATTTTAATTCCCTCCTGAAATGATGAAATTCCAAAAACCTTTTTCCCATTTCTAATCATTACACATAGCGATGTATCAATTCCCACACCATAATCGCTTTGCGCGTTACTCTTAATTTTTTCGTCTTGAAATCGCCTGCGCTATTAATTACTCTTATACATTATTTATGGCCGTGCATTAAAAAGTCATTAAATGAATTACTCCTGATCATTATTATTACATTGTTCTCCCCCCATACGTTACATAAATTAGCTTATGCAAAATCAGCGGCGCGCGACATCCTTGCAAACATGCGCACTACCGCATCAACATATCCATACGAAATCGCTGTGCCGCTGAATACACATCAACGGATTCGCCTGCCTTCTTTGCTATTCATTCTTTAACCTAACAATTCTATTAGTCTGCAGGAATTAGCATTTTTTATTAACTTGTCAAGGAGCGTCGCCACTCGTGCTAAAATTATGGAGTGCCTGGAAAAAAGTAGAGTATGTAATAACTTCTGAAATGTTGACAAAGTGAGGTAAAATATTTCTTTATAGGTAATGTACGTTAAACTATGATAATTTATTATGGAATTATTAATTCCGTATAAGAAAATTCTGAAATTAACCGAAGCAGGACGAAGAACTTTCTTCAAAATACACGATCCAACGGCTCTCAAAGGTCCTCCTCAATCATCTCTAAAATTCTGATAAGGCGGCCCATAAAGCTCGCGGCTTCAATCCCCTCGTTCCTAGAACCTATTCACCCGGAGGAACAAAAAGCCTCGCGCACCGCGCTCCGGACGGCCACGGCCAACTCCTATACGAACTATCGATAATAAAGCAAAAATTCCGTAACCCGATATCAGGCCCCCGATACGCAGAAGCGCGCGCCGAAAGCGATTTATGCCTCCCCGCTTCTCTAAGAATAAACCGGCCGCGGGGACGACGGATAGAATCGACCGGCGGCCCTTTCCCGCCGCGAGAGACCGACCGATCCTAGCACGCGATCCTCGGACGTTTCGCGAATTCGTCGCCGAGAATGTGCAGTGAGTGTGTGTGTGTGTGTGTGTGTGCGCGCGAGCAGCATCGATTGTCGGAAGCGCTGAACTGAAATTCGTGGGATGCCGATGCATTGTCGGCGTCTGATTCAATGCGCGGTCTGGCTTTTCTGCAGTTGGCGATTGAATTTTGATGGGGTTTACAGTGATTTTCAGGTGTTATTGAGTGTTTTCTTTTTATCGATCGGGCTGCGATTTTAGTAGGTTACGAAAATTTTGTGGGGGATTGGAGAAAATGTTTGTTAGTAGTTTTAAAAGTAAATCGGAAAAAAATACTTTCTGATGGAATTTGATTTATTCGTTGTAAAAGGAAAGGAAGTAGGCATAAAATTCTGAACTCAATTTCCAGTCTACTTAGAGAGCTTTGCTAGTTTGAAAAAAAAGTTTGAGCGTGATTTTTAACAATAATTCATGCTCTGATTCCTCTAATTTCCCAAAATAATACAATATATTTAAAAAACCAAATACTTTCTCTTCAACAATCAATAACAATTATTATTAAAAACAATGTAAACAATTACAATAAAAATTATTAATATTAAGCAGAGCAGAGCAGAGCAAATTCACGACTTCTCAAAAAAATCTCGACAACCTTAAGTAAGCTTCATGGACACAAACTAACGAGCTTCCGAAAAGCAGCCCTTACTCATCGGCCGAATTTATAGTCGAACGACAGCCATTAGCCCTTAAACGGCGAATAAATTCTCACGGCGTCATCCGCATATCACCCACGTCGAGTCACGAACTCGTGCAGCTCATTAAATCAGGGGGGGGGGGAGGGACCCACCGGGGCCGCCTCTCGCCGCGGAAATGCCCAAACACATTCGTCAGGCGGGCGGCCCCCGGGAGTCGACGGAGCACGGGCCGCCCGGGCGCGCCTTTCTAAAATAAAACACGCCCCGGCAAAAAGGAGCGACGAGAGCAGATTGTCCCGAAGGTGTCTCCGTTCCGTTTAAAAAGGAGCAGCGGGACCGCCGGAGAAATACGGTCATCTGCACCTTGAGGTGAGTCACGGCGGGGTTCGATGTAAAAAGGGCCGTGACTCGGCCCTGAAAAAATGCACTTTGCGGTAGATTTTAATGGAGGGATATATTGTGAAACGAAAACGGCCGGTGGGCGGTGGCGAGAAAGCTTCTCGTTTATCTGGGGAGATCGGTTTTTGGCATTGAGTCACGGACTTTTTACGATCGTTTGCAGGATAATTGAGCCGTTTTAAAAATTCAATTTTAAATTCAATTTTAAAAGGTGCCTTTTAAAGATTTTTTAAATAAAAGAATAGCAACAATAAATATATAATATATAATTTAATAATTTTAAAGAGTATCTGCATGGATGATGAAGGTAACTGCGAATTGACTACTTAAATTTCAACTCTTGTGACAAGAATTCCATTTGACAATGTATCGAATTTCCCAGTAATGCGTTTCATCTAGGGTGCTGCGAAAAATGCAGATAAATAACGTTCAAAGAAAGCTGAAATCCTATATTACGTTAAAAACAATTTCCAAAAAGAATACCATTTAATTCGAAACGAAAAACTTTTCCATCAACGTAACCCCGGTTTTTCCACTCCAAACAAACGCGTTCCCTCGCAAAAAAGACCTCGAATAACCGCCGGCTGCGAAGTCTCGCCGATCGCGATACAACAGCCCAATATCCCCCGAATCCACACCGTCCGCGGCCGCGAAAACTCGGCACCGCCTCGGCCGCTGAACGCGCGCCGCGAAGCTGCAGCAGCAGCAGCCGATTTTTCACTTTTGCGCGCATTTAGAGAGCTAAGCCGCGAGAGCCGAGCCGCTCTCGCGAGAGGAGGCCGTCGGCCTCGAGGCGTCTGGCCTGCGTATAATACTGGAGAATCGGTGCGACCCACTTCGTCGCGCGTTACGTCCGATAGCTCCTGCCGCCGCCGCCGCCGCAGCCGCGCGCGGGACCCCGACTGCACCGCTGCAAGCGGCCGCGCCGAGTTTTCATATATATTGGAAGAATCTCGGTCTCGTTCGGACGGGCCGCGCGAGAGTTCAATGCTGCGGTTTCACTTGTCGGGAGATTCTCTCGCTGGCCGCTCCGACGAGCTTCGAGAGCGAGCTTTTGGCCCGGCGGGGAGGATTGCGGAGGACCGTTCTGGGGCATTGCGAGTACTGGGATCGAGCTGATTCTTTAGTCAGAGATTTTTACTGGACAGTGTGACGGGTCACAAGTGTGAAGGAAATTTAAGAAATTAGGCTGACGTTAAATTTTTCGAAAAAAGACGAGGTTAACAAAAAATTTTTGCATATATTCAACGTATCAAAAAACAGATTTCTTCCTTCTTGTTATGAAAACTAAAAAATTTTATTTAAAAAGCCATCTACCGATGATTCGATCGCCTTGCAGAAAGCGCACCTTTGCGCCTTAACGACGCAGCACCCTTAAAATTGGCAAACTGCCCCCATTCCGCAGCCCTCATTGAAAAAGCCTCCTCCGAGCAACCCCCCCGCGGATCGGCCACCCGTCTCCTCTCCCCTCTCTCCCCCTCTCGGATCAGCTCCGCGGCCCGGAGACACACACGCAGCAGTCGCTCCCAGCCGGTGCACTGCTCGCCGGCCCGAGACAGAGACAGACTGCGTTCTCGCTCGGCGAGCAGAGCGCGAGAGATCCCGGCCGGGTCCACGCGCCGCCGAGGCGCGCCAGTTCAAAATCCTCGGCCGCGAGCGCAGGACGCCGCCGCTCTGCTGCTCCTCACGCGCGCGCACGCGCCCGAGATCCTTGCTTGCACCGATTCGTTTTGTTTGTTCATTTTTTTTTTTTTTTTTCGTTCCGGAAATAATGTATCATCGTCGCTCGGCAGCCGCGCCTCGCTGAGCCCCCTCGATTCGGTGGCAAGGTCGAGCGGAGAGTGCCGATTATTTTCGACGGGGAACCGGGAGATCGGCAATCGGTGAAGTGTCTTTTAATATGAGGACGGGCTGACAGCCGGAGGAGAGTGAAGGGCTACGCAATAACGTTTTTACAGATCGGTGAGTACTGCTGCCCCTTTGCTTATTATACGGCGAACTTTCTACAAGCGGATCGGTGCATCGGACGACGGCGCCGCTGCACTAAATAGATTAGAAAATCAATATTTCACGGATCCGAGCGCTTAATTTATTAACCTAGATATCGGAGCGGCGAAAAAGTTCCGCGTATATCTCGTTATTCGATCGATCAATAAGCAATAGCCCGATCAATATATATATATATATATATCGTTCATTGTCGTCTCGTTACATCGACTCCGAGTAAGCGCCGATTTAATACTCCGTAAAATAACGCCGCGGAGAGCGGCGAGCGCGAGTTGGAAAGCGGAAACGTCCCGAATCGCGCGTTTCGTTCGATATCGTTCCAGTTTATTACGAAACAGCCGTACTCCAATTTGATAATTTCTATAATTTTACAGCTGATTAGTGCTCTCTGCTGCTGCCGGCGGTCGGGCCGATGCCTTTGGGGGTTAAAGTTTTAAGACAGGAAGTCGAGCGATTTGTCGCTCTTGGCTATATACTGCCATTAGAAAGAGTAATTTCAATGAATTACCGATATCGCCGGCCGATCTCGGTTTTTCGTGGAATCCGAGCGAGGCTTTAATGGAGCCAAGAAGTAATAATACAGGTAGCGATCTATTTCGCGCATATCGAGATCTCTGCGATTCATTGAAATTAACTGAGATCTAGATTTTACGAGTTTCTGGGAATTTTTCATTTACGCGGCGATTAAAAAAATAGTCGACTTATATTTTCATGTGAATTCATGGAAATGAAATTATTTCCAATTCCAATTGAATATTTTACACTTTATCGCAAGCTGGATAAACGAGATTTTTCCAAGTTTCGAACCAAAAAAACTCCCAACTAATTTACGATAAAAATGGAACGAAAATGACGAAAATTTGCATAGCAGTCGGTGGCAGACGCGTTCATTACCCCACTATCCATTTATACGAGCAAAGTAGGATCCCGATCTCCGTATCTCTCTAATCATCAATATTCAGCTAAATTCCTGCCGCTGTTATCAACGGCATTCCTCCTCTAAATTAGAACGCCATGCGCTCCTCGTCAAAAGAATCCGTTCTCTCTCTCCCCCCCCCCCCTCCCTCGCCATTCCCCGTTGACAGGGTGAAAAAACGCCGGTCCTCTTATCTATCCCCAGCAGTGTATAAATATGCACGGCTTATACACCTGCCCGTATCTGCGGCGCGATCTCGCCGCGGCGGGATAGAGGGAGATAAAATCAATCGATATCCATCGATTATATCGATCGTTGGCCGGCGCACGCGCCGTAAATCATGTCGGCGCAGCCGCCGTTGCCTCGCGCCAGCGGAGACGCGAGCGGCTCCGCTGCTGCCGCTGCTGCTGCGGTGTAGCGGTCGGGAAAGAGAGAGAGAGAGAGAGAGAGAGAGAGAGAGAGAGAGAGAGAGAGAGAGAGAGAAGTGGGTGACTGGAGTGCGCGCGGAGGAGACAAAAGAAAACGTAACCCACTTTGCTCCTAATGGAGAATAGAAGCGAGCCGCGCGTCACTGTGTGTGAGAGAGGTGTAGATGCCGTGCTTTTCTGCGGTTTTCTGCGCTTTTCGAAGACCCCGCCGCGGGGAGGTGCAGCTGAGACAGTTTTTTGGACGGGGAAGTCGCTGGGAGAACCCCTGGCGTAGAATGGATGGAGAGTTGATCGATTCGGAAATTAATGTTTGTTTAATCTCGTTTAATGAATTTAAGATGAGAAAAGTTTTTGAAATTTGTTTAAATTTAAATTGTGTAGTTCTTCCCCGAAGAAAGAAAATTTACTCGAGATAAACAGCTTTGTGCGCTAATTAGACAGACTTATCATTACGCACATTTTAAAGTCTTTTTATACGTTGCCCATCTAACGTTGTCAAACTTCCACGTCTATTTATCAAACGTTCACACTCCGTGCTTCTGCCAAAAGGAACTAATTCCACGAAGGCACTAATTAATCTCGACTTATCTCAAGCTTCGTCGTATTTACCGAGCGTTTAATTAAAACCCGCGACGTCCCCGAAAAGAAAAGGAACCCGCTCGTCGACGCCTAACGCAGCGCGCGGCGGGGAAAGGGTTCGGTGAAATTTTCATAAGACGAGATTACAGTTACAAAATCTGGAACGAACTCCGCAGCGGCGAACGAAAAACGGCCTTTCCTCGGACAAAGAGAGAGAGAGAGAGAGAGAGAGAGATAGACCGGAGAGTCTTATTAAGCGCGCATCTCTGGGTCAGCGCGCAATCTGACCGGCGAATCTCACGGAAAAAGCTCGTGCCGCGCATGCCTAATGCGCGCGACGCACACACCGCAGGCTGCCCTGCCGGGAGGAAGATCGCCGATGCTAATGAGTCGACGAGCTTCCGCCTCTGCTCTCTCCCGACTCGCCGGGCGGTCCGCTGCCTGCGCCGCGCAGCCGTTTCCGATGGATTTGAGACGCGGAGAAGCGGCGCTGACGGCTTCATTTGAAAGAGAGTCTTTTGCAGGTGAAGTGGGACGTTTGCTCGTTTCAAATTCGCGTAAATGTTAATATCGCCTCGTTTTTTATCGGGTTTAATTAAACGCGCGAATAAAGCTCGAAATTGGGTCGGTTGAATTCTAGTAAAATATTTATTAAGAGTGATTGATGCGATAAAATTACTTTGATTAACCTTATTATTTCGAAGAAAGTATATTTTAAGAGTAATCAACGTAAAACTGCAGCTAAACAGTAATTTGTATCTTCTCATTATTTTATTTTATTCTTGTTATGTGCGCATAAGGCTAATACTTTTGGCATTCGCTAACCACAGAAGTGACGCGAACTTTCAAAATTTATTTAAACGAACAATAACAATTTCATCTCTCTGTTTTACACAAAAACAAATACAAAACATTTCAATTTTAACGTCCTTTGAATCGAACAATTACCACCTTCGGCCAAAAATCAACATTCGTTTGCATGTAATTGAAACTTCAGTAATTGGAACAGTTACCCCGCAAAACACAGCCTTAGCACAGTACAGCTTACTCAAAGCGCCACTTCCGGGAAAAGTTCGGCGAACCATGAGTATTTAGCGAGCGATTAAACAGGCGAGCTAAGAATATTTAGCGTAATTAAAGGGTAACTCGAGCGTGGCTCGTAAAAATCATTTTGTACGTCTTCGAGCCATTAACGCTGACGTATTAAGGAAACGAAAACGACGCCCGAGCTCTCGGCTTCGAACCTCGGCTTATAATTATTTAATTAAAAGCCGCGCGACTTTTGAGCACCGAATTAATTAAGGAACAACGGAAACTCCATCCTTTTTTTTTTTTCGCTCGCGTCCGAAGCGCGAGTCCGCACTCTGTTTAACTTAATTTTCATATTACCGCAATTCTCAAAGCCCCATAAAGCAGGAGGAGAAATGAGAACGAAAGTAAAATCTCCTCCCCTCCCCCGATCGGTCATTCTCGCCGCTAATGCCCGAAGTATACGAGCGGAAAAGTCGCAATTTACCGTCTCTTACCGCGAAATCGGTTTCCTCTCCGCGCGGCGAGCAATAATCTTCTTTACCTGGAAAAAAAAAAGGAACGAGGAAAGTTCATTAGTTCGTCGGTAAGGTGCAGGTTTGTTTTCGAGCGGCGCTCGGATAATGGCGAGGATTTTCGACGGTCTCTCTCTTACAAATTGAAAAATGTGAAAGCGTATAATTTCTTATCTACTTAGCGAGGAGAGATCAGCCTCGAGTCGCTTATTTTTCTCGAGCGCACTGCACTTTCGATCAATTCCAAGCCTCGCGCGTAATAAAGACTCGGGGAAACGAGTCATTTTTATGCATCGACGTTCGCCGTTAGATTAGTCGCAACGAGGGTCGTTAAGATAACCGAATTTATTGAAGCTGGTTAAACATTTGCATAACGCGCGCACTCTTCTCTTTTCCCCCGTCAACAAATTGAATCCGTTAGGCCGGGAATAAAATCATATCGAATTAAGTCAGCCGTTTAAATTCTACGGGCCGCCATTAACCACAGCTAATAAAATCATTCGAACGGAATTAAACGATTTTTAGCGAATAAGAAAAGTATCAAACGAAGCAGCTCCTATAACGTCCTCGGCGCGGATCAACGAGTTCCAAAGTTATAATCTAAATACGCGAACGTTCGCCGCTTCGCCGTAACAACCGATAAAAGCAGGCCGCGCTGCCATTCAACGAGAAACGGCCGCCGCGCGTCGTAAAAACGAAAAGCCGCCCGGCCGAAGAATGACGATGTTAAAGTGAAAACGCACCGACGAACTCATTGAAAATTTGAACGGTTTGACATTCGTTCGTTCGCGGGGGGGGGTTCGCGCCGCATGGAAATATATGCTTTACGAGACTTTTCGTCACGGCGCATAACCTTTCGGGATTTACTGTTCTCCGCTCCGCAATAATGGGCTTTAAAAGGGTTTTCGAATTTTCTTCAAAATGTTCCACGAATGGGGATGTACGTCCGAGTTTTATTTTGATTTATCCTTCGGCGTGACGCTGCGGGTTGAGTTTGAACGTCGGTATTTGCTTTATTTATTCAAATTGAAATCGTTCGATTTAACGAAAGAGCTTCCTAGATTTACTTTGCGATGCAGGTGGAAAGTCCTGCGATCTATTTTTAGGCGCGCGAGGAATGCACGTTATAATACCCGTAATTCCGGACCTGATTCCAGCATGAATTTCTAAATTCCTCGTTTCAGATCAAAACATTACAGAAACTCGTTAGGTTCGAGTTTGTTTGCTGAACTGGAAGATTTACTTATTATACTTGTAGTAAGATAATCAGTATAGTCCGACATTTATTGGTAAAGTCTATGAGCAAGTTACTAAGCTAACACTAAGTAGATATATAAAGGCTTGACAGTCTTTTAATTAGCCCTGTCCATTAAAAGAAGAATCGCCCCGGACTAATTCATTCGCATCTAAATTATTTACGACGCGGCTTACATTTGCATCATTTACAAATCTCAAAAATTTGTTTTCCTACTCAACCTCAGATCCGATTTCCATCCTGAGCAAAGTCTCCCCGTCGCATCCGAGCGACAAACGGCTTATTATTCCTCTCGCGCGGTTCGCATCGCACTTTCACACTATAAACGTCGCTCGAAAAGCTGGGCGGCTCGCATATCCGCCGTCTCGCGTCTGCTCCTCCACGGCTCACTCGGCGGCGCACAAGCAGCTCCCACAATGAGCGGAGAGAGTGCAACTCAATCGCGCCCCGCGAGCGGATGATGATCCTCTCTCGGCGTAATTTCCCCGCGGCCGCGGAAATGGGTCGCGCGCTCGCACTTTCACTGATTAGTCGCGTGCTTAATCCGTTCGCGCCTCTAATGACTCTCGGCGGTGAGTTCGAGCCCGAGGCCCGACCAGTCCGTGGGATATCAGTGCGTTTACAGTTACGTCGCGGATGAGCGGCGGGATTGCTTTCGTTGGCTGCTCGATCTTTTCGGGGTTTCGAGTGTTTTTACTTTCTTTCGGGAGGCGCGGAGGCGAGGAGGTTTCGGAATCGGGGGTATTTGGGCATCTAATAAGTTGCGATCGGTGTAACTTGTAATGCGGGTTGTAATTTGTGCGTCGCTCAACGTCGGAATGCAATTATAAACCATCGAGGTTGGCTTCAAAAATATGGTTGCGGGGGCTTTTCTGATTTTAATCTCGATGTTTAATTTCTGAAATGTAATTTCAGTGATTACGATTCGAAAATTGTGGAATTAATGAAAGCGTTATTTGGATGAAATTTACTTCCAATCAGATTATTGCGTCCTCCGAGGCGGAGATTTGTAATTATGGCAAAGTTTTAGAAACTTAAATATTGTTAGCCCGATATATGTTTCTCGGTTTTATAAAGATCTTCATTTTTAATGCATCTCCGTTTCCGCTCGGCATGCGGTGTGCTTTATTTTTAGAAATACAGATTGAAGTTTCTAATCTAGTTTTCTATTTTTAACGCCAAATCTGCTTTGTTGATTATAGAAAATTACTACCATTTCGTCGAACCTTTTATCTTCCAGCAACATCCTGAAACTTAAACTCTCTCACATTTTTCCGCAAATTACTCAAAACCATCCGCAAGAATATTTTCTTCTTTCTGGAAATTTTCGTTTCACACACCTGGCATAAATTTCAAACCGCGATTTTCCGAGGCGTGTCAAATGTGCCAATGCATCTGCAAAAAAAAAAAACTTTTAGTGTGCACTCGTGAAAGTTTATATTATTCCTCAAAAGAATAGGTTAAGTGTTTAAACATTGCATTGCCTACTTGCGGCGCGGTATAATAAATTTCACCGTAAATTATGCAAAACGTCATTCCGCTCGAAATCGTTAAATCATATATTAGGATTCGTATAAAAGCATTTATGATATAACATTAAGCTCCTATAAAAAATTTTAATCAATCACCCCGCGAATAAAAATAACGCTCATATACGCTTTCATTCAATATAAGGTATATATTACCCTCGTTACAAGCACATTAAAACACATAATTGAGAAATAAAGCCTTTATCAAGCTCCAAATTTCAACACTCTCTTCATACACAGCACAAGATAAACTTATGTAAAACGGTTAGCAAAATATAAACAATCCAGCCGCGCGGAGATATTTCCCAGTCCGACAGCCTGATTCTCTGCACCCGCAGCCTGATTATCTAACGCGAAATATTTATCCTCTCTCTCGCAGCTCTCTCACAAATCATTTCCACGGAAGCGCAATCCCAATCCAGCCCGCACGTCTCCGCCTCGACGTATTTACCAACTTCCGCGCGATCGCCTAGATATATGTATCCTCCGGCGGACGACCTTATTTTTTTCTCCCCCCCCCCCCCCCCGCCTCGCGACACCTTTACCCTAATTAATTTTTCCTCCTCCCGCTTTCTAAACGGCGCGGGCTTTTCGAGCGCCGCGACCGAACGTCTCCGCGCGACGAAAATACCTCCCGTTCGCGGGCAATTAGCGCGCCGCGGTGCAATTACCCGCGTATGTGTTACGGCCGCGAAACGACGGCGCTCGAAATATTTCGCCGCGCGGATCCGGGGAGATTTTCACCGTCGTCGCGGCTAAATACGGCGCGAATGCGCTGTATATGCGGGCGAGCTGCGGCGAGGGACGTGCCAGACGCTTGCCTCGTTTACGCGGAGATTGCGGGCATTATGCGAGTTTGAAGCGACGGCTTATCGGTTACGTGGGAATTTAAGTAATTTTCGTATATAATAACGCGTTGGATAAGGATTGCTGATGTATAATTTGGTTGCTTTATATGTCTATTAGCGCGGGTAGTAGATAAATATATGTGCGTCGTGTTTGCATGTGTTTAATCAATATAATCCAAGCTTGACATGATTTCATATATTTATATTTCTTAATATTATAATAAATTGCCGCGAGTAATGAATCGCTGTCAAAGTAGTTCAGTGCGGCCATATATTTTCTATGTACGACCAGAGTACTCTACATTTCACGAGATTAACGCGGTAATCGATCGCTAACTCGCTTTTAAATCGTTACCATCTTACGCGTTCGACTCGAACGCAAATCACGCTTCCGCGAACTTCCGTACGATACTTAAAAAAAAAAAGAAAAACCAGCTTTCCTGCACTCACCCAGATCGCCGCGCTACTCGCCGAGCGTGAAATCTCCTAGAAAGCGCCGAAAAATCGCTCAATAAAGCACCGCGAGCGCATCTAAAACCTCGCGTCGGCGCAAAAATCCGATGCACACAATATCCGCCAATAAACCACCGGGCGCTGCTCTCGCTCCGACGAACAATGCGCAATAAAATAATGAGCCCCCCCCCCCTCTCGCGGCCGGCTTACTCTCCTCCGCGCAATAAACCATCGGCGAGAAAGCTCGCCGATATACTCGCCTACATCTGAAACGCGCGAAAATTCGCCGGGGAGAGCGGCGACTGTGGTATACGCGACGTCCTTGCCTCGCCCCGCACTTGGTGCATGCACGCAGCTGCTGCGCAAAGTGCGAAAAGCGCGCCGCGGCGAGCAGAATGGACTGGAATTCGAAAAAGGCCAGATGCCGGCCGATAGCGACTTTCTCTCTCTCTCTCTCCCCAGAAGTCTTCCCGCGGCGGAAGACGGCCGCGGCCGCGCGGCCGAGTGTCGCGGCGGGGTTAATTAGGAGAAACTAATTGCGGCTTGGCTGCCTGCCGAATATGCCGCGGGATGCGAGAGACACTTTTTTCGAGAGAGAGAGAGAGAGAGGCAGAGAGAGGAGAGGAGCACGCCAGGAATTTCCGAGCGGGGAATAGTGTCAGGAGAAATTTCAGCTTTATCAGCGGCTGACTCCTTAATGGCCGTATCGGAAAAGAGTTTTTGCTCGGAAGGTTAATGCGACGGTCGGGCGAATGGGGGGAGGCTGCGCAGCTTGCTACGACGGGGCATTTTTCTCCCGGGGATTCGGTTTTTCGTGTGATGGTGAATTTTAAAGGTTGTTTGCGGAACAACCGTTGGTTAATGCTTTTTCGTGAGAAAATTCTAATTTTTTACGATAAGTATAGGTTATAAAGTTTTCTTCTACGAGTATAAATTAATGAAAAGAGATATTTGAAAGTTTATTTTTATCGAATCGTAAATTTTTCGAAAAATTCTTAAAACTATAAAACTTTTTTTAGTCAAACAAAAGTTTCGAGTCCTCTTGTAAAAAAGCTTTTGACGACGAAAAACTCAACGTCTTCCTTTCTTACATTTGACAATTTGAACATAAAAATCTACAAAAGCGAATAATGAATCCTTCACCGCATCTTTCGAGCCCGCGGGCGATTCCCCGTCCTCCCCCTCCCTCGAGAGCCCCCTGCGCACTGATTAAATTCTAATTAACTCGCTCGCGTAAAATTTCATCTCGCTAATGAAAGCTGCCACCCGCAGCTCGCCGATGCAGCGGAAGCGGAGAGTCGGCGCGATGGGTTTTTGCGCCGAGGCGCCCGGCGACGCGTGTGTGCTTCGCGCGACGCCCGCCGGGAGAGCCCGAGAGAAAAATGGATGAAGGTCAATTTTTTGCGCGTGCCGCTGAAAAAAAAATAAAACAGAAGAAAAACGCTCCGCGCTCGTTTGTTTAAACGGACAGTTTTTGCGGAAGCGGCGGCCGAGATTTTGCTGCGTTTCGTAAACCGACGACGGATAATGGAAGATAACTGTTTGCTTTGTTTTCTTTTTTATGTTACGTGCGTGCTTTCGTAAGTGTTGAAATGTCGCGTATTTTAGTGACGTTTTTGGGGATTTATATAGTGAAATGTACACAGTACAGCGCGCGGATATGTTTTCATTATACTGTTTTGGTACGTTACTCTTTTTTGTTAAATATAAAGAAGAAAGTCGTAAAAAATTCATTCCGTCGAGTTAAGAAATAAGAGCTAAAAAAATTGCTCTTTAAAATGTTTTGATGTATCTCGGTAAAAGAGGATAATATTTGTAACAGAATACGAAGTAGTTCGCCGGTTATGGTCCCACTAATGCGAATAAAGGGGAAGAGTCGATAAAGTCTGGTTATGGAGCAGTGAATATCCCTTTGATATTTTCAGCAAAAGATACGTCCCTTTATGACTTGCATCAAAATCGTTTAATGAACCGTATAATATTTTTACGACGTATGTAACGAAGATGATGGAAAATACACGATGTACTTTTAAAGGTGTACCAACAAAAATCCAAATATAAAAGAAAGGCAAGAGTATTCTGCATTTAAAAATGCGTGATACGTTCTTTTAGTTTTTAAATTTAAAAAACACTTGTATTAATAAAAATAATATTTCTTAATTAAAATACTTATCAATGTTAAAGAACCCACCCATTTCACTCTCCCAGTCGCAGTAATAGACGCTCTCCAAAACTTGGAAAAAGCATTCCCCGACCGCAGCAGCGAGAGGCGCGTTAACGCGTAAAAAATTAACGGCTCCTCTTAAGCCCCCCCTCCCAAAAGACAGTCAAGCCGTAACTCCTCTCCTTTACGGCGCCTTAATAAAAGGTCAGGGCGAAGGCGGCTAACGACGAAAAATCGCGGCTCGGCGAGAGAGCAAGACGGATCCCGGCGAGCGCCGGAGTGCGGCTTCTTCCTCCTCTCGGATGAAAAATCGGCTGGGAAAAAGCCTGATTTCGCTCCGCGGCGATGAAAGCCGCGCGGCATTATAAGGGGAGACTTTGCGCGCGCCGGATGTGGGCGGAAGTGTATTTCACGGGACGAAATTAGGTTGCACTGCCGGTTAATTAGACCGGCGAGCTATCGGATAATGCGGGGAAACGCCGGGGGTATAGAGCGCCGTTGACGTGCGCGCCTTGGAAGTATTAAGGGAATTAATTTAGTGGATGTCGGAGGAGCCTTGGGAACGATAAAGTAGTTAATATATTGAATTTTGAGCGTAAAGCGAACGTTATTCACTTGATAAGATTCATTAGTTTTTAGGGCGTTTACGACGAGGTGTCGTTAATTAGCGCTATTTTATTTTATTATAATACATTTTAAACCAACTATACACAATATTTACTTAAAATTTAAATACGAATAATATTGAATCTCAATTACATGAAACCGATATCTTTTCGATAAAGCCTTTTCGAATTGAATGAATATTTTTCCTTCCTTACAATATCGTCCGTGGGTTTGAATCGTACTTTTCTATTATACAGTATTACTGTTGCATTTTATTTAATTGGATTTTATTTCGAAAAATAATTTCTAGAAGTTATACATGTAAATTAAATTTTAAATTGAATTTCTGTATTTTTTTTATAAACTTTTACTCAATTTTGACATTTATATCATAGTAATTTTTTAATGATAATTTCCGAATTCGATATATCTCGTAAAAGAAATTTACGGCATCAAGTAATTGTAGGTCACTGCAACCACTGTTATTTCATGATATAAAATATTGCTTCATAATTTGAAAGGATTTTAAAAGATTAAAAGTATTAATTAAAAGTCCATTTCGCACTAATCAATTACTGTCCAGGGTTATGTAGCTTTAAGTAATAATAATGTTAAAACAATAATTTCATATAATTTGAAAAAGGGACGTCGGTTTGGCGCAAGCAAATTCTTGCGTAGACCAAAAATGATTGTTCGGGGCCGCTTTTTCTCTCCATCGATTAAATAATCGAAAAAAGGAGAGGGCGCGGGGCAGGTAAGCGAAGAGGCTTGTCTGCGGACGGTAGGCCCAAGATTCGGCAGTCCCTCCTTCCTTAATAGTCTCCAAGTTTTTAAACTAATTAAAAATCATTATAAACCTCGTACGCATTATTTTAATTACAATTACACTTCAAAGCAATTTAAACCACATGTCATTTTCAAATTTGAACCAAAAACTACTTACCCCATTTAGAAAAGTGTAAAACGATCTCGTTTGAAATTCAACGCCCGGACGAAGGCTCGGATTTAATGCAAAACCCGAAAGTCCCCGGGAACGTAACGCGGAAGCTGCGGATCCTGCCATTAACGAGGGCTGCGCCAATTTTCGTAATTAGCCGAGGCTCTCGGGGATCGGGATTATTAAATTTTTGCGCCTCCCCGCCCCCTTTTTTTTCTTTTCGACAGTTTTAATTAGTTGCGTCGAGGAGTTTTGACATAGCAGCAATTTCGCTGCTGAGGTTTTTTTATTGCGAGGCCTTATTGTTTGTTAATTATTTATTAAGTAAGCGCTTGTTTTTCTATTCGGAGGAGCTGCTTTGTTTTAGAGGGGATATTTTTTCACTTTCAGGGTAGATTGCGCTTCAGTTAACATGAAAATAATATTATTACACTAAAATCATTGGATTACCTGTAAAATCACGTCTTATCACTAAATACAGACATAAACGGAACACTTCAACTGGCATATCGAGGAACTTGACTAGTATTCGAAAACGATGCTACCGGGCAAAGTAAAAGCGTGGCAACACGAGAAGTCGGGTGCAAAAAAGGCGATCGCCGCACTAAAGTAATTCGCCGCGATATCGAGATAATTGAGATTGAAATCGGCGCATAAACTCGCAAAGGACTTCTAATTAAGGCAAATTCAACCGGAGAAATTGATCTTTATTAACGCAATTACACGCGCGCGCGCCGACTTTTTTCGCGACCTTGATTTTCGCCAAAGTCCGCGAATCCGCGCATTTACTGCCGGAGGGGGGGCAATTTCGAGAGCGCGGCGCGTTTACGCTAAGAAGGATTAAATTCGCGCGCGATGAAAACGAGGATCGTAATTCGCCGCGAAGTGTGGCGCATTAAACTCTCGGCGCTCGTCGTTATTTTAATGTAAATAGAACAGAATTTCCAGGCTTCGACGTTTCGGATTACCTCGCGTTTAAAGGCTACTCCGCGGAGTTCGTTTGCATAATGAAACCGATATTAAATTTGAAATTTTAATATTTGATCGCCGCGTTTAAAGGCTGGTTACGTTATTGCGTTAAATTAAAGACGCGTAATGAAATTGCCGAGTTTTAACGCCATTATTATTATTATTAGTAGCTTTACCCGTCTATTATTATCCTCATTTTCATATAAACATCAAATTCATTATGCAGTTCCTTAACGGCGCACGACCGCAATCAATTCCTCCCTCCTTTATTATTCAACGGCAACACTTGAAAAGCACAAGCTACATCCATTAAGCAGGCATATAACACCGCGCGGCGTCGCGCAATTAAAATTCCCGACGCGAAAAAAAGAAATCGCACTTTCAGTAATGCGGGGAGAGAGAGAGACAATGCAGTCGTAATCGACAAGTAGGCGGTCGGCGAGCGGCGCGTCTCGCGTGCCTGGCGGAAAAGTCCGCCAGGAGAGAGAGAGAGAGAGAGAGGGAGAGAGAGGAAAGTGCACGCGTGCTGAACTTCCCAGGTGGAGAGAGAGACTTTTCACTTGGCAGAGCGAAGCGTGCGGACGGTTGGTTACGGCCGGTAATTATTTATATGTTTTAATATCATTCTTTCTTTTTAGGGTTTTGGTTTAATACTGAAAAGGAATAGAGTGCTAATTGTGTATTTTGCCTTAGGTAGATTTAAAAGGAACTTGTTGAAACTTGGGCGTAATAGAGTCTTGAGGAAAAAAGATTTTGTATTTGACTTTACAAACCCTCGAAATCTCGAAGATTATCTTCTCCGTAATTCTTCTTAACGCCGTAGATTTGAATCTAATTTCACTGCGCATCTTGATAGCCGCACAATAGAACTCGCACAAGATACAACCAGATTTCGCCAACATCTTTATAACGCAGGCAGCTCCTCCACTCGAAGCTCTCCACTCCAGAACGACAGTCCACCCGGAAAGAGATAAAAAGCGATTTTCATTAATCAATCATCGATCCTCCTTTAACGCTCCTCCAAAGCCCCGCGTAAAACCGCGATAAATTTTTTCGTACATACCATCCGAGGCAAGAAGAGATATCCATCAATCGAATTAGCTCTCGATTCCCATTTCCCAGCCGCGCGATCTCCTCTCTCGCGTTTCCTCGCCTTTCGCAGCCGCGCGCCGGCTTTATCGTCCGCGAAAAATAAACGGCTGCGCGCGAAATTTCTCCCAACGGCAGGCAGGCGGCGACGACCTTGAAAACGGTGCGCCTCTTCCTCGTTAAGAAATTCCGCGAGTCTCTCTCTCGCAATTAAGGATATTGTATGGAAATGCCGCGCGAGGGCAATTAACGGTGGGACAGGGAGAAAAGTCGAAGCGCGAAATAATATACATCGATCGCGGCAATTGTATAATCGGGCCTGCAGCACGGCGGACTTTCCAAAATCCCTCCACGCCGCGCTCTCGACGCTCTACGTGCTCTGTTTAATTTCGAGCTCGTTCTACCGAGTCGCGAATTGAGCGTGTAGTTTGCCTTGTCGTTCTAATAATGTGTTTGCTCGAGAGAGAGAGAGAGAGAGAGAGAGAGAGAGAGAGAGAGACAGTCTGCGTTTCGAATAATGCATTGTGTGTACTGATTCCGAGCTGATTTCTGCGGTTCGAGCGTTGGTTGGTTGGTTGAAAAATTCAACGATTAATTAGCTTGGGGGCGTTTCAGTCCGTTTCGACGAGATTTAGCTGTGATTAATTATTATTCTATACATTTATTTGATGAATTAGACGTCGCCGAGATTAATTACCGAAGTTCGATATTAAATTTTCTGTACAGCGGACTTAGCCTGAGCGACGTCTGGGAATATTAAAGCTTTAATAAGATTTCATCCGCCGCGCAATTTCCTCCAATCTCTCGACAAAGTTGCTTCATTGTTCATTAATTCCTTAATCCTCAATTGACGAAGATCAATATATAATATTAAACTTCCACATTTACTTTGTCGACCAGGCAGCTCCCTTTAAAAAAAGGCACACCAAGCGGCAAACAAATTCGAAGCGGCGACTCGTGCATACAAAAAAACGAAAAGAAAAGTGCACGCCTTGTAATCCGCAGCGGAAGAAGAAAGCACTGTTACGCCTACGGTACATCCCGCGGAACAGTAAGTACAGCGCTCTCGATCTTCAAATCTCAATCGACTCGACGAGCCCTCTAATTACTCGAGCAGCAGCAGCAGCAGCAGCAGCAGCCCGAAAAGTAAAAAAAAAAAAAAGAAAAGAGAGCCTCGCGTCTACGCGTGTTCCTCCTCGCTTCGCGGAAGCGACGACCTTAGGCGTCTCGCTCGGCGGGAGCCAGCCTGCATAATGCATCGCCGAAGAGGATCCATATCGCCGCGCGGCGAACACTCGTAATAATACGCTTTTTGCTAATTCCGCGGACGAAAGTCGGCTAGACGCCGGCTGATAAGCTAATGAGTTTGCTTAGGGAATGATTTCTGCGCGGGATATCGTGACGGAGTCCCTTTTTTTTTCAGAGAGAAATCGGGGAGCGGAAGAGGTTCGAGCTTTCCGACAGAGATTTTCGATGCACAACGTGTGTCAGTGCATATATGCAGAGCTTATCCGCGGTTATATCGACGTACGGTTCGACATATGCATTTTCGCGCGTCGTGCAGGAGTTGATCGGCTTTCGATACTCTCGAGCAGCTGTCGGATTTTCGGGCGAGAATTTTCTACCCCGACGTGTATTTTGCACTTTGAAGCTAAATATTATTCTTGGATCTATATAAATGCACCGCTTGACGATTGCTCTTTTTTGTCTTGCCGCACTCGGTATTTTCTACTGAATTTTTCCAACTCCTCGTTTCTTCAAATATTTTTCTTTTTCCCGAATATTTTAACTGCTTCTCGCTTGCAAAAGCAATAAATCGACGAATCGATTCGCTTTAGATTCGCAAAGCGACAAATGCTTGTCGACTTCAATTTCGCGCGACTATCGGCAGCAGCGTTTTCACGCCGAATGAAACAAAAAGGTCAGCGCTTAAACAATGCCCCCCCTAGTTTTGATCCCGCGCACGTTTGTCTCCGGTTATCTGATTCAGTCGATTACAAAGCGTTCAATCCTCCGGCGAAGCGCGTCACGTACATATCTATGACGTCAGGACAGGTCGATTCCAATCTTCGGTAAGTTTGTTACATCCGTCGCAAAAGTCGATCGGAGCAAAATTATTGCCCCGTCGAATTCAATTTTCACGTCCTCGACAGCTGTTGTCTTTCCCCTCCCTTTTTGAATATTCCTTCGCGAGGGTACGGCGGGAACTCGCTCGTTCGATAACTCCGGCCTTTTTTCAGTCTTCGCCCGGAGATGAGGAGAGCCGATGAAAAGTTCGCCCCGGAAAGTTGCTTACACGAGAGAGAGAGAGAGAGAGCCTGATTGCGCCCGTTCTTTTCTCGCGTTTGCACTTTAATCTTCAATTTACGCGTTGCAAAAAAGCATTTAAATATTTCTCGGAAAAATAAATATTTGACATCCCGCGATCCCTCCTCGTTTGCATTGTCTACGGATGAGTAACAAGCAAAGCTAATTGCCTTCCCAGAACTTCGTTCGAGCACGTTTCCAGAAAAAAGTCAAGAAAAAGAAACTTATTACAAGCGGCACGCGACTCTCGTCAAATAATCAAGACGCAAATTAATACCCGCGTTTTCTTGCCCCTCGAATTTCCCTCCCCCACCTCGACAATCCGGCCGCGATCCGCTCACGCAGCCAGAAGAAAAGCCGATACTTCCCATCGTCAAAGTCGAGCGCGCACCGCGGCGGCGCGCCGGCCAATTATCCCTCTCTGGCGAGGGACACACAACATTAACCCTCGCGCTCCGTGACTTCGCGGAAAGCGGCCCAGAAAGTATATATAAAAGAAAACAAAAGGCTCGTTTTCTCTCTCTCTCTCTCTCTCTCTCTCTCTCTCTCGCTCCTAACGAATTCTTTATAAACGGGATACGAAATCGGGGAGTCGAGCTTGCGTATACGTATGGGAGAGATGGACGCCCGATAACGCGGCTATTTTTAAGCGGCGAGTTATCGCCCGGCGCAGAAAAACGAGCGTCGCTCGAGATAAAGAAAATGCAAAAGGCGGCCTGGGAAAAAATAGAATTTAGACCCGAGCGTCGAGGCTCGGGGATAATGCAAACTGGCTGAAATTGTTCGGGTTTAGGAGGGCTTTTAATAAGTAGCCTTATATCACAGCGATTGGGATTCGTTATCTCCAAAACGAGGCGGTAATTTATAAAGGCACAATTGTTGCTTTTACTAAAGCTCACCTCGCAAAACAAAAATCGAAGCGAAAACGTTTTTACCCGCAGTTTAACTTGTCGAGAAAATCCGCTACTATGGAAAATAACGGGAAGAGGGCTCTCGTATAAGGGCAGGCGTAAGCGCGATGCAGAAGTTTTTCCGCGCCCGTTACTCTCTTTAATTATGTATTCAATTTTTCGCGTTTCTTGCGATAGATGTATCCGCCAACGGTCTGTCCATCATTTTAACTAGCGCATAAAGTATAGGCGCGGGCAGCATTACCACCGCGGCAAAAGAAATGTATGCACGCACTTCGTTCTTTGTTTACTCTTCCTCGGTGCTTCGGTTTTGCCCGTTATAACGTTCGACGCCGGGAACATACGCGAAATTTCCCTCGGATCTTTCTGCGGCGCCTGCAAGGCATTATTTTATAAGCGTTTGAGGCGCGGTGTGGATTATGAGCGGGAAGTTTGTATCTTGTATGAGGATTGAAATTTGAAAATTTAATGTGTCGAGCTTTGCCGGAGTTTGAAACTTGAGAAGAGTTGGTGTGCAGTGGATTTCGTATTCTGCGCAAAATCACGTCTTTCATGAATCAAGTATGCGTCGAAAATTCGAGCGGAGTGTTAAGCTTCTTTACAAAAACTTAGATTTGCCGTTTTAAAAATGAACGAATCCGCTGCTCGAATGGAAAGTCGGAAAATTCGCGCAAATTTTATATCGTCAATTTTAACTAGTATTTTCTCTCGCAAAAAAAAAGTCACTTTAAAGTTAGAACAGTGAAAAAGAAAAATTCATAAAATATCCAGAAAAACACTCGTCTCAAATATCCTACAATCTCTAAAACTCTCAGCTTCATCAAAAGCCCCTCGCCACCTGACTTTTCCGCGTCCTCGCACAAATCAAGCGAGTTTTCTCCCGGAGCAAAAAAGCATCAGGTGTCTCTCTCTCTCTCTCTCTCTCTCTCTCGCAAAAACCTAACGAATTAGCCGCATGCTCCGCGAGGCAAGAAAGAGGAGAGAGAAAGAGAGAGAGAGAGAGCGAGCGACGTTAGGCAGCTCGGTTAGTGGGTCACTCTTACCCCCCTCGACTCCGATATCGCGATCGCGCATATATACACACGTTCGACGGACGTATTCGCGCTTGGCTCCTTTATCTGCGGGCTCGATCTTATCTCTCGCGGCGCGTATTATGTACACTTGCCGCGCGCGCAGCCGCGCATATACCGTTCACGGCCGCAGTTTCGCACCGGTCTCTCCGCGCGCGGCGCGGTGACGAGAGAGAGAGAGAGAGAGAGAGAGAGAGAGAGAGAGATGAGCCGCCGATCGCTATCTGGTAGTTTTTGCCCGCGCGGAGTCCGCGGAAGCTATGACCCTCGGGAATTCGCTGGTTTATGCGCGGCCGCTTCCCGCGACCGGCATTTTATGCCTTTCGGTAGCTTTAGCGTATATATACATATATGTATATCCCGCCGCTGGATGTGCGCGAGATTCGATTTTCCGAAGTGGTACGCGGCCGCGCTGCTTTTAGACGCAGAAGTATATTATAGGCGGCTCGTTTGATTTATGCTCGAGCGCGTGTTTACAAGCTCGCATTGTGCGCTTGGCTATCGACGGAATCGACAAACGCTTAGCGAGACACGGCAATTCGCCCATTATTTACACGCGCTTTCGTATACAAAACTTTATGTATTCCTCGGAACGAGAAAGATCCCCTCTCCTCCGGGCAGAGGGGAGAAGAAAATGCAAACTACGTCGTCATTAACGGTAACGTCCCCGATGCAAATGCCGGCCGGCATTAGCGCCTAATTAAAAACTACTTAAAAATGCCGGAGCAACTCGAAGGCCGGAGAGCCATCTCCTGGCGGATCGCTCCCCTCGCTCAGAGGTGGCCTTTACGAGCGCGCTGCTCGCCTACATCTCGCGAGGATCGCCGGCAGGACACCACATAATGCCCGGGAATAATTTTGCACTTCGTTATTGCACCTGCAGCGAAGTGGCGCTCCGTGAGAGAGTTCGCGACGGCCGGCTCTAACAAGTGTCGATAACGTGTACTACTCTTTTCGGAGGGGACTCGAGTGCGAGCGAGAAGTGAGACACTCTCTCGTGTAACGTTGCATAATTCAGAGCCGGATTTTTCCCGAATTAAAGCGACACCGCTCGGCGCGACAAACTTGCTACGACCCTCCGAAGATCGAACGATTAATGTAAACGAGATTTCCGCGGGCGACACGGCAAAATTATCAGGGCGAAATCGTAACACAGCGACGAATCGGCCCGACAATTAAGTCAACCGGCCCGATCCGCGATCCGCTCGACCGGGAAATAATTATCCGCGTCAAACGGCCGGGGCGAAGCTCGGAATAATAATACACGGCTCCGAGTGGCGGTATATAATACGCGATCAATCAAGCCTGGAGAGAGAGAGAGAAAAAGGGAAGAGAAAAGCGTACACGACACGGCGCTTTACACGAAAAAGTGTCCCGAACCGCGGGGCCCCGCGTTCGGCGTCGATGAATTATGCATGAGGCGATTATTTATTTTCGCGGGACGCGCTCGATAGTCCGGCTCTCTCGCTCTCTCTCTCTCTCTCTCTCTCTCTCTCTCGCTTCGACGTCGACGTTTCTCTGCATTTTACAAGAGCCCGGCGACGACCGTTCGCTCGGTAAATTTTCCAGCTGGAAACAGTAAACGCGCTCGACGATCCCATGATACGTTCGATTTTTCGCGGACTCCGTAACGGCAGACGTGTGTTTTAGAACAATTTTTCTACGACGTGTTTATTCGCGAAAATTTTATTGGGGGGGTAATGCGATAACTGACGTACTCGCGGAAATTGGATTCGTATTGGCACTTTGCGAAGATAGAAAAACTGAATTGACTTTTTAGGTTGAGCCTTACCACTCGTTTTGGGTAAACTAATGCCAAGAGCCCTAAACAGCAGCGGGGCAACATTTTCAGGATCACCGGTGATTCCGGACAGGGACGCCTCGGTCGGCGATTTAAAACCCGGCCGATGAATCGTATAAAATTCTCGAATGACGCTCGACGCGAGGATTCGAGGGGTCTGCACACAGCCGCGGCGAGGTGATCGATGACGAGAGGCGAGAGAGAGAGAGAGCTGCACACCGGGGGCGGTTCATCGAACCCGTTAAACTTCGCGAAATCCGATTTCAGCGATACGAGAGCAAAGGCTGAAAACTTTTACGGCGGATGTTTAATGCCGGGTGCTGAGTGTGCTCGGGTTGTGCGCGGGAAAAATCTGCCTCTGTTTGTGGTTTTTATATGACGGGGATTATTCCTGGCGATGGAGCTCGGGAGAATTCTTGGTGGAGGATGAAATAGCTTGGAGATAATTATTAGCTTCTTGTTCGAGATGAGGTTCGTGGATCTCGTCTAATTAAGGTTAATCGATGTACTGCTCCTGGTATGCGGTTGTAATATCTTTATCTCACTGTATCATATACAGTAAAATCGAAACGTACACTTCGAAAAATGGAGTTTTTAAAACAGAAGAAGCGGAAAGTCGAGCGAGAAGTTTTCAGCTTATAAAAGATTCAGCCGAAGGAAAATGGAAAACATTCCGTTAGAACTAAAAGGAAAAGAAATATTTTATTCAACAGCTAAACACAGTACCTCGGGGAAGAAGGAAATACCCGGTATAATCCCCGAGGCCATAAGCCATCGCCGAGGAAACTTCCAACATTGTAAATCGCATCTCCGAAGCATCGTCGAAGTATACGAAGATCGAAAACGAAGTCCCACGAAAATCATAGTTATCCCGGCGGCTGCCTAATGAGCAGCAGGAGGCACGACTCGAGGATAATAATTCCCCCTCCGTCCTCGGAAGGAATCCTTAATCCTTACGGGCCTCCGCGGAGGCTGCCTGCATCCGTTCTCTTCCGGGTGCATTAAAAATTTTCCCCGCGATCGCAAAAAACGAGGCGGAGGAGAGAGAAAGCCGCGGAGTTCGAAAAAAAAGGCAGCTGCGGCCGAGCCGCCTTTACGTCGACGTGTAATTTCGCGCTAGACGCAAAAAAAAAGATAAAAGCTCCGGCGGACGGCGACGATCGATCGCGAAAGTAGGTAAAGACAAATCGGTAACGAGAGAATCGGCAAATCGTCGCGAGGAGGAGAAGCCTCCCCTCGGGAGAGAGATGTGCTTTCGCGCATTACCAGCGCCTCCATAAATTTCAATCTCCGCGCGACCGGTTATGTGTCTCTTTTCTAAACGGCCCGCGGCCGATTTCTAACAAAACCCCCCTCTCTCTCTCTCTCTCTCGCTCGAAAAGCGCGCATGCGCGGAACAGCTTCCCCCCCGCGGGGCATGCACTCGACGACTGGCCGATATTTTCGCGCCGAGGAGAGAGAGAGAGAGAGGAGAGCGAGAGAGCCGCCTTCCGGCGATCCTTATCGATCGGTATCGTTGTGCCCGGACGGAGGCACGAGGCCTCAGGAACGGAGGGAAGAGAGATTGCTATCGGGGATTTTATTGGTTCGTAATGTTGCGCCGGAGTGTATGCCTGCCTTTTGTACTTTTCCCCTGTAATTTCGAGGGGAAAAACGCGCGGGATTAATTTTAACTGCGATCTCGCTTCGAGGAACGACGTGTTGCTCCGCCGTTTGTTAGCGTGTGGATGGGGAAATATCGAAATTCGGTAAGTGCCGTTTTTGCTGGCTCGGCTTTGAATGGGGGGAATTTTGGTTTTATGATGCGTTCGACCTAAAATTGACAGTCTTTATCTTTATTTGTATTTTACGGACTGTTTTATGAACAAAGATTAAAAGATATCTTAATTTCTCTCCAAAGAAATAGGACATAAACAAGTCCATAAAAAGCGTATTCAAGAAAAAAACAAACCAACAAAGATTTTACTGTTTTACGAAAATTTAATTTTGTAAAGTGTTACTTCGCCAGAAATCAGATTCGCTGATTTAATAAGTTCCTTGAGATCTGTTGATTGATCGGAGTACCAATTTTTTTCTACGTTAATTGTATTCCTTCTATAATGCTATTTTCGTCGGATATCTAGAAAAAAGTATCTAAAAGCATCTGATATTTTGACAGCTCATTTGCTTAAATAAAAGATTCATCAAAGCCATTTAAATATCCTCGCGTCTCCTACCTACTTCATTACACGTGTTTGCATACAAAATCATATTAAATACGGGCGACTCTAAAAACCCATTTACATACGTTATTTATGACCTGGGAAAGACTTTTTAACATGTAAATGGTGGAAGATAACGCTTCTGTAGCTGATCTAAATTTACACACTGAGAAGCTGAATCAAGTTTCACTAACGAGCACTTGTAAATTGTCTCTTCAAAGGAAACCTGTAGTTAAGCTCGCTAGAATAAATGAACAATTTTCGTCGCCGCTCTTTCCTCGTGATACTTTGCAAAAAAAAAACTGATAAAAATCGGCAGATTCACTCGTTATAGTATAAGAAGATTTCGAAAATTCCGCCTTGACTTACTTACGTCACTTCGGTAAAAAGCCACGAAGCACCTAAGAAAGAAGTCTATCTAGTCCAGTAAATCAATTGCTGGACATAATTTCAGGTAAAATCCTCCTCTGCCAAAAGAAGCCCCCAAAAAGCCCATTCCTCAAAGCGCAGCAGCCTCCCTTTGCAGCAGCCTCCTGTGAAAAAGTCTCGATCCCTCTCGTACCCGCGTCTTTATCTCGTCGCGCGCCCTTGACACGATTACCGCGCCTGGCGGCCGATATCTGTCAGTGACCTTAGCCGGGTCAGTTCCTGCGCAAGCGGCGGCGAGAGAGCACACCTACCTGTCGGCGAGGCGCCCTTGTCGCGTCGCGCGATCTCGATTGATTTACGAGCGGCGGCGTGGGTGTGCTGCTGCTGCTGCTGCTGCTGCGGGCCTTATTTTCCGGGGGAAAGCAATTTTTTTTTAACGGGTTTTACGGGCTCGCGCGGGAGGTGATTGGATCGCTCTGTGAGCCGAGGAGAGAGCGAGTGTTTGTTTTTGTGGTTTGGGTCCGGGTGGAATTGTTGTTGAAGTTGTTTGAGTGTTTTATAAAGTTGTAATTGATTAACGTGTGTTTTATTTTCTGTTGCAGGTAAGTCGAGACAGTCGTATCTTAATTAATTCGTCTTTGCGATGTAAGTATTGAAGCTGAACTTTGTTGATTATCTGTATGTATGTGAGGGAGTTTGGACAATGTTCTGCTTCGAAATTAAATAGAGTTTATGTAAGAACGCTTTCTACATCAGTTATTTACTTATAACACGAAATTCAAAGTCTAAATAACGTCCGGATTTTTTTTGAAATTTCCAATTTTCGATCGGGTATAAACTTCGATCCAATCGGGTTAGAAAGTGCTTCGACTTCTCAAATTGGAGGCCTGGGATTCAATTTTCACTTGGAGTTATGAGTATCTGAAAGATCGACCAACTCATGAAGAATAAATTCTCTCGAAGAGGAGCTATCGTAAAATCAAAAGTTTCTCTTCCCGTTGAAAAATCACCGTTTTCGGAATAATAGTTTAAGTTTCTACTCGATCTTCCGAAAAGCTTTTATTCCTTAAAAAAAAAAGTTACTTTAACTATTGAGCAAGAATTTGTTTGGCTTGATATTCCATCTTTTTCGTATCCATTGCGACTTATTAATGCACTAAAAGCAGTACTTATCTTTTACATTAATTTCAAATCGTATAAATCAGGTTATTATCGATAAGCAGCGAAACGAATTTTACATGCATTAAGGCGAATAAAATCGCTGAAACGGAGCGCGAAACACGCTCGCCAAATGAGTTTCTTAATAAATGTATCGAGCAACTCCACTTACAAAGCCGAACAATTTACGACCATCAAAAGCAATTAAAACACAATATCAAATTAAATCTCAAATCGAAACCCGTAGCTTCAAAAAGCTGGCAACTTCGACTTCATCCTTACTGACCTCCATATCCTCCCGGCAATTGACACCGAGGAAAGAAACCTCAGCCTGCAAAAAAAAAAAAAAAAAAAAAGACTGCATCCCGAGGAGCTTCGTGACTCGGACGTTGGCCGCAGTCTACTTGCCGCGAGCGCCATTGCACAAGCCGGCCAACAATGTTTCCATTTCAATTATCAACCCTCATAATTCATCGGCCGCCGCGCGGCGGCCGAGTATAACGGATAATCAGCCTCCGTAATTAAAAAGGCTCTCCCGGCCTCAAAATTGCTCCCGCGAGCTCTCGATATCAATCGTCGCGGTATTTTTGAACGGGAGCCTGCCCGGCGTGCGCTCCGCGTAATTGCACGCTTTCGAGCGCAATAAAGCCTCGGCCGAAAAAAAGAAAAAAAAAAAAAAAAAAACAGAAGCCGTATACATCGAGAGTCGTGGGAGTCGCCGCGCCGTCGGAGGGGAGTCGGCAACTTCGATTCGGGTTTATTCATCGAGGAGACGAGATGTCTCGATTACGGGGCCGATGAGATAAAGCACCGGGGACCTCCCACGCGAGAGTAAGTCGGGGAAAGTGCGCGACTCGCTCATTTGCCTTGCCTCAATAACAGTTTGTCTCTCCCGGCTACGCTGCTTCGCTTCTTTCGCCCGACGGCTTATCCGGGCTCTCTCGTTTAATCTGCTTATTTTGGCTCTCTTGACGGACGACCGACTGACTTCATTTTCCCACCGCCGGATGAGTGGGAGGAATTTGTATTTTTTCGTTCTCGAGAATTGAGAGGAGACGCTTTGCTTTCGCCGCGGGAGTCTATTTTTGCGGGTTTGCCGGGAAAATTTTTCTAGATTTCGAGTAAGTTGGAGCTCCGTTTTAGAAAAGAGGAAATTTCTTTTTATACACCCACTGTTAGTTTAAACGTAAAATTGAGCCGAAGTATTGGCTTTTTGCAGTAAATTTACATTGTAATCGTTTTTATTATTTAAAGGAAGTCTGAATATAAAGTAGATATTTATATTTAATTAATAAAGAATTGATTTCCATTTTACTTCCTTCAATATTACACTTCATAGCGCGATAAAATCACGTTTTCCGCAAAATATCAAAACCATCAGTGATCGCTAAAAATACTTACTTCTCATCATCCAGAAAGTTACACGGCCAACCTTTCATCCTCGGCTGTTCAATCAGTTCCGTTGCACTCCGCTCGCGATCCTTCCTCATTTTTCTCGCTCTCCTCTCTCTCTCTCTCTCTCTCTCTGCTCGAGTCGGCGATGAGGAGCGGCCGATACTCGCGGGTTTATATCGTCGTAGAATCTCGGTCCGCGGCGCCGACGCCGAGCGAGGGAAGCAACCGCGCGCGGCGCGCGGAGGCATAAAAATCGATGCCCGCAGAAGAAGAAGAATAAGAAGAGGAAAAAAAAAAACGGCGGCTGCATGAAAACGAGCGCCGAGTGGATTCGCTTTTAGGAAGCCGTTTCTACCTCGTCATTCCGTGTTCTTCTCGAATCCGACATTGGCTAAATTGTTTTTCCTTAGATGCCCAGGCATTCGATCGCGCGCGGGATAAACCGTTCGGAACAAACGGTTTCCGATGCACACTAGAACCCCCCCCCCCTCCTCCGGTTTATTGCAAGAAGAGATTAGAATTGTTTTTACGTTTAGCTCGTTTTTTCGGGAGAAGAAGCTGCTGCGTTCGATCGTGTTAACACGCCGGAATTCGAGGCTTAACGATGCTTAGATGGATTATCTCTTAACTTGTCGTGGCTTTTCGTCGAGCGCTATTATTTTTTTTTTACCTTGTTGGGATTTTCATTTATATCGTCTGACTATATACATATAGTTCGATTGTCGAGTTGATGAATGAAAGGAGGCGAAGCCGATTACGTTTTTACCTTTTATTGAATTTTTAGTCAATCTAGGTGTATCGTCCAAGTTTATAATTGAATTTGAGGAAGAGTTATTTGAAAAAGAACTTTTGAATTGAATTAAGCTGACGAAAAGACTTTATAATTCGATCTGTTTAATCTTCAACGGTATAGGCGTTAAAATACGATGGAACTTTAATTAGTGCAAACAACAGGACTTTTATATAGTGATCACAGCATTTATTTATGTCGGATAAAAATCTCTGACGTTTGATTTGACGCCAAAAGTATAAATACAGGAAGTCCCAATGAAAAATTCAATATTTTCTGCAGTATCAGAATATAACTCAACTTGACATCTTAAAAAAAACATCTCCACATCCATATACATATTCAATTAAACCTCATCTCCGCTGCCGGAAAGCCGAAATCGTCAAAGCCGCAAAGCCTCCTCCCCCGCCCAAAAAGCACCGCTCGCTTCAAAGCCCCCGCAGCTCCTCCTCGTCGCTCGGCACGAACTTATGCCGCGAAATTTCCGGGCGACTCGACAAAGCGGAAGCCAAGTTCAAAGAACGAGTCGAGTGTGGCGTGGAAGCTTTGATCCTGCTCGGCTCGGTATTATTAACGAGGCCCGGCGACGCGTGTCCCTCGACGCGTCTCTGCATCATTGACGAGAGAGATGCGCGAGCGGGCCCCGAAACAAGTCTCTATACTCGGAAACGCCGCCGGTGCAGGTGTGCGCTTCGCTCGGGAGCGGAGGTTCGAGTTTCTCTCGGTGCAGAGGGATGCTCGGAGGGGTCGAAGAGAGGATTGTTTTTTAAGTAAGGTCGAGGTTTTAGAACAGGCTTTGGTATGTTAGACTGATCGTCGTTACTGAAGCATAGATGAAGCAGTGCAACAATGATTGTTTTACGATTGCGTACCAGACAATGCAATGGCAATCATAAATTAAGCTTTACATATTAGCACTCTCCCAATAATAACATTGACTGAAGGCACGTAAAAACAATTGCGAACAATTATGGAGATGTGAAGTGTGTGCGTTTAAAGTAATATGCTTCTAAAGTATATGGGCAGCGTAATTATACATTTTCTCTAATTGCCACTTAACGAGTTATTACCGAAGTATCGCCTGCGCGCTTCTCTCAAAATTGAAGTTAAAGCAGAAGTTGCGGAAGTTGTAATTTATAATACACCGATAATGCGGTACTTATTATCATTAAGTGGAATATAGTTTTGAATTTTCAACGTGATTTATGAAAATATAGTCCCCTGTTAATGTGCATTACCCCACATTTAGTATTTAATGGATTGATAAAATCCAATATTAACGAAAGTAAAAGTTCATAATAACTGTCTTGAAGGCGTTATATTATTTTCAATTACTTAATCCACTAAATAATTGTACTTAAAGTGGACAGAATATTGCTTAACCAAAAAACTAAAATGACGAAGCGCCCAAAAATTAGAGGACCCAAGTAGACCATCAGTTTACAGCAATCCGTCACTGTAATTTATTTTCCCCCAATTTCGTCCAACCTCCAATTTTTCGGCGTCGTTAACTCGCGACCTTGAGCACATAATACTTTCACCGCGCGGGCAGACGCCGCTCGTAATAACGACGGCGCGCGAAGCGGCAGACTTATTGTGCTAGGCCACTGACTCGCTCGGCTTTAAATCTCCCGCTGCCGGCTTTTGTGCCGCGCGGCGATGTAAACGCCTCCGTGACGAGATTCCCCGATTATTTTCGACCTGTCGCGACGCCTTGACAGCCCGAGGACAATACTGTCTGTTGCCCGAGAGTCCGCTCGGGTTTTTGTTAAGGCTCGACGGGCGATTAATACAATTGCGGCGGACGGCCGCGGCGCGGGTCATTTTCTTATGTATTAATTGTTGCCGGATTTCTAAGCGGATTATTATCGTGAGAGAGAATTGGGGTAATGATGGTACAATGGGTGAATGGTTATAAAGTTTTCTTTTTTTTCTGCTTGGTTATTCATCCTTTATTTTGCAATGTTTTGGTTATAATTTTTTTATAATATTTACTCGTTTATAGATATTTTTATGATAATTAATAAAAATAGTTAATTAAAATTACAAGACATAATTTCCTTAGTAAAAAAAAAAAAAAAAAAAAAAAATAT
>UCOM01001868.1:0-33964 GCA_900474385.1 Ormyrus pomaceus
ATAATTAATTAAATATAGAATAGTTTGTATAAATCGATTGTTTTTAATGAATCTCGAAGGTAATATTGGAACGATAAATTAGTTAGGAGGAAGTTAAGTGCCAATTAATTGGCAGCGGTTTTTTTTATAATTTTTTATTTTATTATTTTTTTGTTGTTATTTTCAATTTTTCTTTATATGATATGACAAAATACAAAGTTTTAATAAATATCGACTGGTTGAAATGCTAATATCCCGGAGAGCGCGCGCGGATGAAAAAAGAAAATTTGCGTTACAGAATTGTAGAATTGCATGCAATTATATATCACGGTGTACACGCGCATGTAGCGGCCTGAATTTTTCTCTTCGCCTCGCGTCGGCAGGAAGTTCGGGCTTTGGGAAAAATTTTTCGAGAATTTCCTTAACCTAGTATGATTTAAATGGTCTTGGATTTTAATGGCAGTATTTTATACCGTTCAACTTGCGAGTCGATTTTATTTCAAATAGAGATTTTTTTTTCATTTTTCAGAGAAAGAGAAAAAGAGAAAATTGAAGCTCCCGAGAGTAAAGCTTTCAGACTAGTGGTTATCGCAACCGCCTGGTGTGTGCAATAGTATGTATGTATTTTTTTTAAACGCGTTTTATTTTTGTTTGTATTTATTATTTTTATGTCCGTCAAAACTTATTTTATTGCAAGTTCGTGAGTTATAAACGTCAGAATCGGATATTTTGGTACGGTCGGCAAAATAATTGTAAGCAACATTTGTTTACAGATTGATGTCATCGAATAACTATTTATTTTCTATATATAATAGTAAATTAATAGCACTGTAATTTGTAATCAACGCAGACCCAAGTATCTCTTATATTAAGTCATAAATTATCAACAAGAACGTTGTATTTGGAAAAAATGATAAAAATTTATCATTATTCCGACTAAAAGAATTTCATAAAAAACAAGCTTTTTTGGAAAAATTGGATTTTTATAATTAAATTAGATGAATTTTTATATTTGCCTTCTATTTATTTCTGGGTATATATATATTTTCTGCATTTTATCTGTCAAATTATTTTATACACCTATAAAAGGATCAGTCATTTTTCACATAAAATAAAACAGCTATTATAACTATGTTCTATACCTTTCTCAGCATAATTAATTTCTTTAAGAAAATTGAAAATTAGTGTACACTTGTATTAAAGAAACACCAGTCTGACCTCCACTTACCATATAGCGCCCAACTAAAAAAGTCAATAAAATTAAAGGAGCTAACTGCAGCCCGTGTAAACTGTGCGCTATTACCCCGTCGTTGGAGCTACCGAAAGCTCTTGAAAAAAAAGGGCCTGCACAAGGTTATAATTAACGTGCCTAGTTAAATATATTTCGAAAATTGTCTGCCCGCTCAGCGCTGTATAATCAAGCGTGAAACCGTAAGCGCGCCTTTGAAATCTTCTGAAAATAGCGAACCGCTCGTGACCGAGGGAGAGAAAAACCTCGGGCGATTACGGTCATTAACTGGTGACTCTCGATTCTCCGTTTCATGCCAGCTGAAAAATGAGCCGAACCCCCAGACCCGCCGATGCTGCGATAGCTGCTAGGATTCTTTTAGCGAACGTTTTTCGAAGCCGTTGCAAAAAACATTTCGAGAATAATAGTTGGAAAAAAAATTCATGACATTTTTTAGATTAAAAAAATGTGGAAGAGCTGGGCAATAAAAATAATTGGACGGAAAAAATTGTTTAAATCAATGAAATAATTCTTTCCTAATAAACCGCGTCACCGTGAAGTTGAGAAAAAAAGCTCTCACCGCGACGTCTCATTTTAATTCCTAACAATAAACACGCTTGCTAATCTCTTAGCTTCCTACTTTGTCCACCAGGACGGTGCCAGCGCGGTCTCGAGTAGTATATCGGCGCTCGTGTACATCTGCCGTCATTATATACCAGTTTTTTAACGCGCTAAAAATAGCGCGCACTTTCGCGTTAGCTGCGCGCGCGCGCGCACACACGTACACGGCGAGAGCGCGAAACAATTAGAGATTTCTGCATGAGTTGCGGGAATTGCCTTTTTAGAGCGACGATTGGATTTTTCATTTGCTCCGCTTGATGATGGATACCGTCCAGGTGGATGCGGATACGTTTTTTTTTTGCAGCGGCGATAAATTCTGCTTTTGGGTGGGCTTTTAACGATTCCATTTTTCGGACGATATTTGAGCTGGAATGTATTTGCAGGCGGAAATTATTTATTGGAAATGTGGTGTATTTGTGCTCAATGATGCTTTATTTTATTGATTCCTTATATAAAAGATACAAATTTTGCGAAGTAAAAGATTTTATTTGTTTTTAAATGCCATTAACGTCAAACGTCAGTTTTTATTAGTAACTTTTATAAAGTCAAAACGAGAGAGTATATCTTTTCTTGAAGTCTCACGTTTAAATAAATTTTCAACAGCACGTAAATTTAGATTTGTTAACGTATTTCCGAAATTCTTTTAATAAAAATGGAAGTCAACGCTTTATGCCACTATCAGGCGAGCAGGAATAGCTTTTTAAAAAGAAAAAAGTAAACCCGACACACATAGCATTCTAAAAATAAAGCTTTATTTTAGTTGATTATTAGCACAAGTAGTCAAACTAAAGTTTCCTTTATTAGAACGATATTTTTAAAATAAACAGGATTCATCGAATATTCGACTGATAATGGATTGATCCGTGACGTTTTAGGATATAACTGCCTCAGGAGTAAAATTCGTAAATGCTACAAGTTCATCTGGCTGCAATTGCAGACTGATTGTAAATTTTTTAAAGACACGGAAATGTCAAAAAGGCTATGTGTGCCTTTTAAAAAAAGTAAGAGTTCAACGTTTTACCTTGGTTACTCACGCACGATGTTAAATATTCGAGAGTAAAAGTGACGACTCTCAAGGATAGAATTTTGATAAAAACTGCGTTCCTTAAAGTGAAGCTTTTCATCAAAATCATTATTATTATTATGCCGATATTAGCATACCGTAAAGGCAGCATAAATAGAGCTACGTAAGAAAAAAAAAATCATTATTGGCCAAGTTGCTTTATGAAAGCCATCATAAAAACTACTTGGAGACTCTTTTTCATATCTACATTTACTTTTTAATCGGTCGACAAGTAGTTTTGATGCAATCATATTTGATTACTCATCTCCTCCATCTAAATATATCTGCTCACCAAATGTTAAAAAAACTACGCCGTAACGAGAGTTTCCTCCAAAGTTTCAATCGCTTCGAAATCCGCGCAAAGTCTTCTCGAAATCCTCTCTCGTCTCCTCGCTCGGTCCAGCCTCCTTTTTTTCCGATGTCGTCTTTGAAGCAGAGAGAAAAAAAAGTTATTATACACATGTAGAATTGTATCTACAGGTGTAAGTTCACGTGCGAAACTCAAATAATAAGCCAAACATTAAGTATTTCAGGCTAATTAAACTGAAAACCAAGAGTTTTGGTATTTTCTTAGAAAAATGATGCGAAGCATGTACTTTCGAACGATTTTAAAATTATCTCGTAAAAAATTGACAATTTTCAGTCTCCATAAAATTTTAAAAACGCGCGATAAAACTAAAAAAAAAAACTCGTAATTCGGTAATTTTTACAAGCCAGCAAACCGCGTATATTCGATATAGTAAAAGAAAAATTTTTATCGCATATGTGTGGAAACAAAATCGTGTGCGCGCGATAAATTACGAGTCGAGCACGGCGGCTATCTGAGTTTTGGAGACACTCCAACCTTTTTACAGACACTTCGGCTTACTAATACGTTATATCGTGAACTTTTCATAAAAGCAGCTCTCTTCGGAATCGCGGAAGGTTTGAATAAACTGTCAGTTCCTTAACTGTAATTTACAGTTACCGTTTATTTTATAGTCTCAAGGTCGTTTTAGATAATTTCATTTGACCAAAAGGGTAAAGACTTCTTTTCATTGCCTGGAGTTCTAAGAAATTTTCACATACTGCCGAATCAAGTAAAAAATGTAGCATTTCTTAAAAGTTAAAAATATATACAATATTTTTAGTTTATATTTATGATCCACGTAGACTTTTTAATTGATCTAATTTGATAATGCATCTTTTATCATTAATTAACCTGTTAGCCAATTAAATTTTCATCGAATAACCCAATAAATTTTTCATGATTCCAATAAAATTGGCTCTTCCTTCTCTCGGCACAATAAATGTATGCGTCCCGCAACTGAGTGCTCGCAACGTCACTCGCTCGTCATCTCCCGAAGCAGCAAGTCCGAGATCACCTGAAACATCGTCGAAGAACGATAAGCGCAGAACCGAAATAAAAGGACGCGCGTTATTTAAAAGTCGAGCGGGGCAGGATTTATTTCCGCGCGGCGGCGGCCTATAAATTCGTAAGCAGGAGCCGAGATTAAAAGCCTCGCGATCCCGACAAAAATAAGTCCAGTCGAGCGAGGAATCGCGACCGACTGCCTACGCCGACTTTTCCGACTCATTGATTTTGCCGCCGCGGCCGCCGCCGTTTCCGAATGGAGAAAGTGTGTGGCCTTCTAGGATTTTCGATTCGTTCCCCCCCGATTACCGAAGCTTTTCCAACGAGAGGGAATTCGACTTTTGTGTGAAAAGGGATGCTTTGGGGAAAGCCAACAGGTGACTTTTCCTTTTTAGTCGACGATTTTCGAAAATATGAAAACCTAATTAAAGAAATGCTGACGTTTTAAAAATCTTGAAACTTTTATTGGATTGCGAATAAGAAGGTGAAGTATTTTTTTACGCCTTCTGGAAGTTTTGAAGTTATTTAAGTTAGCTTTATAACTTGTGGTGTGGAAAAAAGATAAAGAATCTTGAAAATATACAGATAAAGTTTGCGGTTATATCAGCGTTTTAACAGATAATGAAAACTATTGTTAAGTCAGCTCTATTAGTAATTCTTAAGTAAGGCAATAGAAAATTATTCAACATTCAAGTCCCATTTTTCAATCACAACAATGTGGAAAAACTGCATTGTTTTTAAAAAAAAAGTTATCTCTAGATAAAAAATCTTAATTCGTCGTTGCAAGAAGATCGTACGAAGTAATATTTAATGCGCCGTGAATAGAATATTAGGCATCGATTATGAAGGAAGATAGGAAAATTCAACGCTAATGCCGGGCTGAATAATACAATGTGGCATGAGAGTGAGGCGTGTCGATATCTATTCCGCATTAACGTATAGATAGATTCTCGATCGACTGTGATTTCGAATCTCTTGCATTCTAGGTTACAGAAACGAGTTCGCAGTTGGGAATTTATTATTAAATTTAGTTACATTTGTCCGTAAACATTCCCTCGTCATAATAATGTACGGGGAATTATTGCCTGAAAATTTTGAACGAGCAGTTTGTGCGTTCAAAAGTGGGAGCTGTTCTGCTAACTGTAAATACAAGCGTTTATCTACAGTCTGGCCAAATGAAAAAGTCTATTATATAAATGTATTTGTAAATGTGAAGTATAAAGGAATAGAACGACGATAACTTCAAATTGTAATCAAAAGTTTACATAAAGATTAAACCTCCTTCCCTGGTAATTCTTACGTAATTGCCTTCAATTTAAAGCAGCTCTTACACGTACAATGATTTTATTACTAAACTCGTTCAAAACAATATAAACTTAATACTATTATGTGGAGCAGCAAAGCGAGTCGTTGTCGCCGGCAGCCGACTTAAATCCATTTTCCCGGGCGGACCGACGATCCCGGAGTCGCAGCGTCATTGTAATTCACCAAGTAGTCGAGCGCGGCGGCTCTCGCGGCGCGTTAATTGAATTCCGCTCCAAAAGATCGTGAACGTGAAACTACTGACCCATATTTTGTCTAATGGAGCGTTGACGCCCGAGAGACAAAGCTCCGATGAATAAAAAAAAAAATAATAAACGAGAGCTTTCGCCGTTTTCGCTTGAGAGTCTGCCAGTATCGTTTCGAAAATTCATTGTTGGGTCTACCTGGAAAGCAGTTTAGTATCGGCAGGAAAATTGTGCTGCCTCGATAACTGGAAATTTCTTAATTTTAACGTTTTTTTCCGTCTGATTTCATAGATCCCATTAAAAAAAATTATTTTTCTCGAATACGCCTGGCAATCATTGATTACCCCGAATTTCTAAAGCGGCGTCGGTCAATTTTATTGAGAAATCCTGGCAACTTTAACTGAAAGTCAATCTTCACCTTATAGAAAATGAATTTCAATAGAAAAACCCCATTACAGTGAGATTCCCACCTTTCATCGGCGAAAGACCGTTTAAAATTTCTCCTCTCTCAGCGCTAATAACCAGTTCGCAAAACGCCGGTTATCCAAACTAATACCGCTCGAAATTAGGTCGGTCGATGTAACTGCCAGCCCATAAAAAAAGGCCTCACTCCTCGCTTATCCGCCGCAAACAAAAGCATCGATATTTTTCCCGGTGCAGCGATCGTCCCTCGCCGTGGATTTCGGTTTCCCTCGAACGGCTGAAAACGAGACGCGCATAATGAACACGACACGCGCGAGCTCGGAAAATATTGGAAGAGCATAAAATCAATATATACGTCCAATCCGTCGGGGGCGACGAAAAAAGAAAAATAAATGAAAGCAAAGCACACGCCGACGCTTTTTCGTATCGATTCGCGCGAGACGAACCTGGTGGGTGTAATAATGCGGTTAGGTGTGCAGGCGAGGAAAAAGTTATTTACTGTCATCTTCGCCGAGGAGGTGAGATTAAATTGTGCAATCCGAGCGAAGTGAGCGGAAGCTTTGACGATATGTGTGCGCGGCGGCGCTATTACATGTTTTTCATGGCTTATGTCCTGCCTTTGTCAGAATTAAGTTGCATTTTTCTCGATTGCGCAATTCTTGCGATTTTTTCTGAAATCTCGTAGAAATTTTTAAGGCTAATAATAGCTCCGGTGTTGCGTCATAAATCCCTTACTTCGCTTTAAAACTCTGCTCAAAGTGAGTAATCCCAGGTTCGCGCGGAACTCTGCGACTGTAAAAAATGCTATTCTTTGAAAAAAAGTTTTTTTTTTACTATTTACACTTAAGAGTTTTTAATTACGACTAATCGACCGTTCTTCTTTAACGACTCGTCTAATGGTTTTAATTTAACCGTTTTTCGAATCTTTCAAAAAGCTACCTTCCTCTTTCGTCGACTTGATTCCGAGAAATAATTTCCTCTCTGTAAAAAGCTTGTACTCGGAATTTCGAGAAAACGAGCTTAACGAGAGATGCTGCACGCTTTTCTCAAAACTCCCCTGAATCATTAGCGAGTCTCGAAATAACTTCGAATGCGTTTCCAAAATTCAAAGTAAAACTACTCGTTCCCCGAAACGAGCGCGCTTCCGGGTTATACTGGCAGGTGTGCTTATCGTCTGCTCCACTTTCGTCTGCTCACTGCTGCAAGTGTATGCGAGGGGGGTACTCACCGAAGGTCAACTCGCGAGCGACGGTGGAAGCGACTTTGGACCCGCTGGAGGCGGACATATTTGGCGCGCTACGGCACTGGTCGCTCAAGGTTATGTCGGTTCGCCGTAGCAGCCGCCGCCGCCGGCCGTGTCATGCCTTAGTAGGGGAGTGTCAGCGAGTGCGGTGGTCGTGTGCCCTTCGTCGCTCGAGCGGCAACCTAACCTCTCTCTCTCTCTCTCGCGCTCGGGAATCGATAACGGCCCGGTTTCTAGCTTATATATCGGCAGGTACGTACTGACTCGAGCCGTACGAGGTGGACAGTGTTTGTTTACCGGGCGAGCAGCGAGTTTGTTGTCGTTGCTGACGTCGTCTTTGGCGGCTGCACCGAGGCGCACTGCTCGGGCGCGCGGCCGCGCTCGAGCAGTACCGACGTAACGCGATAATAATAACAGTAAACTCACGCCCGATCGCAGGATGCGGAGCTTCCGAGTGCCGGAGTACGCAGTCGCCGCGCCGCTGCTGCTGCTGCTGACTTGCACACGTGTGAGAGAGTGGTGGCGCCAGCCTGTTAAAGTTCCACTCGCGTTATAGAGCATCGGGATTTGTTTGTTTATCGGCGCTTTGACGAGCTTTTGGCGGGATTATCGATCATCGTTACAATAGAATTTAGAGCTTGTTAGTCTTTTGTTATAGTTCGAGTTTTTGGCTTGATTGATTTTCAAATAATTCGGTATTTTCTAAAATTTGTTTTTAAGTCTACAGAAGTTTCAAAGATTGAACTCGTCAAGCTAACTCAATTGTGTATTGAATCCTTGCAAGCTCGTAAAACTTATGAAGAAAATTATAGGTCTTTTTCTATTTGCTTTTTTACTTTTCTACTTTACGAACAGTGGATTATTAGTTGACGTGACTTTTGTAGATTGAGTATGGATAATAGTTATTTCCCGTAGACTTTAGATCACTGAAACCAAATCTGGTCCCGGAAATGATTTAGCTCTTCGATTTTTTGAGAAAATTCGAGTTATGGGCTTCAAAAACGCTGTTTTTTGACTTTTTGGTAATTTAATAGTATTAAACCAGATGTGGTAAGGAGTTTTTTTAATAGCCAAAAAATTACTTTTTTATCTACGTCATTTTATTAGGTGTTATAGTACTGAAAAGTAGTCTAGTCAGAAGTATGTAGTCAATAAATTCGCAGTTTAGGAAATAGGACTGATTTAATAATTATACTACATTTATTATAGTTAACTTCTGAGTATTGTACTAATCAATGAAATCACGTGAATAAAAAGTAATCAGTCGATCTTCAAGAACTATATCTGAGCTTTTTTTTGATTAAAGAATTCCCTAACACATCTGGTTTACTACTAGTAAGTTACCAATAAAGTCAAAAATTCAATTTTTTCGAAAACTCGAAGAGTTAGCAGAGCATTTCTATATGGCTATAGTGGTTATAATTACCGTTATCTTTTTATAAAAATCAATTAGAATTATTCAATTAGAAAAAGCTTGTAAAAGTAATAATCTATATTTGTTGAGCACTAAGTAATCTACTTTAAGAAAGTTCTATAAAATATATCACTGTAATAGTTATTGCATTATAATAATTGGTCAAATTGAAAAGTAATTTTAAAAAATGTAAAAAAACTTCTTACCTTGTAAGTCTCTGACTCAAAAGTAGTCGATTGAAATAAATTCACAGAATATCTATGGGGGAATGGTAACCGGATTGGATTGATTCATTAACGCCTTCGGAGCGAAATAGTTCTGATAATATCTCTGAAATTCAACGTACAAGGTTTCCGATTAGAAACCTGCTATATTCATCAAATTATCATAAAATTTTCAATTTTGTTTCTACTGTACATATCGTTTTATTGTCCCATACATTTTCAAATGAAAATACTAAAAAAATTAGTAATTACGAATAAGACCTTGCAGAAAGATGTATGATTTGGGCACTCATCTGAATCAATATTATTTGAATGAAAAACAATGATGTAACATTATTTGAAGCTTAAAAAATAATGTTCGCAAAATTGTCGCAAATTAAAGGAAAAAATATTTACCAACTAATTAAATTCCTAATTAAAACGTTCAACGTGAAATAAAAGTGTGCAAGCAATATCGAGCATGTTTAAGAACCACGTAGATATTTGATTATCTTATCATATTTTGTGATATCCGCTTTTCTGCAAACTAGGATTAATTAAGCGCTTACGAAACGAAACTTTACGTGTTTATATTAAGTATATCGAGAGTTTAACACACGTTTATTTAAGATTAAATACGTACTATTGATATTTAACTTTTAATCAGACTTGAAACATTTTCGTTATTTGATAAAACTTTAACAATTAAAAATTGACCTCCACAACTAACTATTTTTCCCACTGCACTTTTCACCTTCGAAAACCTGCTTCGCCTCGAAAAGCCAACTCCCCTACGTCTCCCCTCCGCCCATTCACGCGAGCGAGCCCCTCCAAGCCGAAGCAACCTGAAGTTCCAGCGATCCCGGCGCACAAAAGCCGGCCGATGCCGGGTCCATCGAAAATATTGTAAGGCTGCAGCAGCAGCAGCAGCAGCATCCCTGAACAAACCTGCACCGGCCGCGAAGTGACGCACCTGGCACGCAGCTGCGGCACCGGACGCAGGAGGCCTTCAAGGGATTCGCCGCCGCCGCCGCCGCCTCCCGCCTCGCGTGCAGGCACATATCGCTTTTTGCTCCGTTTTTCGCTCGACGCGCGACAGATGGATTTTGCTCCGAGGCGTACGTCAAGTGGGATAATACGGTGCGCGCGGAGGCATTTTGGGCGACTGCATGTTTTTGTTTTGAGGAATTTCGCCGACCGATAAGAGCCGCGCGAGGAGATGGATGGCATGACTAATGAAACGTTTACGATACAGTGGAAGGGAAAAATAACGCGCTCTCGCCTCGATAAGTCGCGTGACGCTTGGTTGCGGAGCCTTTAAAATAAAATTAACACTCATCGAAATTAGCCTGAAATATTAACAGGGACAAATTTGATTTAAATCGGAATAGGAACGCAATTTTTTTTACAGATATGTATTGATAGTAGGCTAAATAAAGTGAATATCAAGCCTACTTGTAAACAGTGTCACGCGCGAGTATATCAGATTTTAGTCACATGTCAATGAACCGCCATTAGCCTCTTTCAAGGTCCCCTTCATTCATTAAATTTGTCGAGTATAGTATATATATATATTCCAATTCCTTACCTCCGAACGCTTTCCCAACAGGTTTTTACAAAGCGGCCGCAGAAACTTGGCACACCGCTTCATTTCATAACGACGGGCAGTTTATTTATCTTTATGCAATTCCATGCATATAAATAATGAAAGGCACCCACTTAAATCGCGATAAGCGCAAAGACAAACGAACGATAGGTATATACACGAAGGCGGCGCCGTCGGGAAATCTGGCTCCGATAAAGAGACGAGAGCAGAGCGGCGACCGAGGCGGCGACGCGGCGACAAGTAGGCAAGCGAAGCGGAGCTTTTGCCTCGATCGGCGCGCGATGCAGCAGCCTGCAGCAAACTTTCATCGCGGCGCTGCGCCATAAAGTTAGAGGTCGAGCGCGAGCGGAGCCGAAGGATGAGAACGCCGCTGACACTGATTCGGTATTTTGCCTCGAAATGCATAAAGCTAAGGAGAGACCTTTGTCGGATTTTCATGGAAAAATGCGTTGCGGCCGCTGTAAAAAAGGCATAAATTTATGCTCATTGGCGCGGATGTTTTAATTTGCCTATTTTGTAATGGGCTGCTTTATGGTTTCCGCGATGCTCAGGTGCTTATAGGAATCGACTAACTTTTATTTTAGTATCAATGAAAAAAGTATTAAACGTAATTAAGGTAGCCCTCGAGTATTGCTGAAAATTCGTTTAATAATTTGTGGAAAGCTCTCACAAATTATTAAATGTTCAAACGAGAAAATAGAAAACGTCTGATTTGTGCAGCTTTTATCAAAACTAGAAATATTTATGCGTTTTTATTGATGAAAGTGATACAAATTATCATATACCTTTCTAATCATTTACATTTCTCTAGTTTTTCAGATGATGATGTTCGAAACAGTTCTCGTTACGAACGTTTATCTCCAGACAATCTTGTTTCTCCTTGTGCGTAAGCTTTTACCTTTAATTGCCAACAACTACAGTTAATTACGGACTTATATGTAAATAAATTTAATAACCAACCGGTATTATTAAACTGAATATGTAAATGTTTTGTTAAAAAGCACGAATTTTAAATTTTAATATAGAAGATTGTTTATCGATGATTCATCGTCACACTTTGAAATCGAAATAAAAATAGCCGGATTTCGTAACTAAATAAACCTGCAATTAATACTTGCTTCCATTTGCAGAAGTGTAAATTTTCAAGACCAAGCTATTTTTATACCCTTCTGCAACGAATAAATGCACGCGCGAATGATCTCGATGAAAAGCCGCGGGCTCGATCTGTCAAAAACAAAGAAATCCATTCTCCCACCTGGCGAACCCTTTTAGAATCGGAAAACGTCATTTTCAAGCGAATTTTTCCACGCTTTCGCTTACGAAACTACAACTTCCTCTCGCACCTGAAGCAACCACTCGCAAAGCAGAAAAAAAAAATCAGTCGCCGCTTCGCCGAGCGTTCAATTCGCGCGGCCGTTTCGAAACTGTAACTATTCGCTTCGGGGAAGGGATAGAGCGAGGCTCGATCGCGTGGTTGCTTTGGCGTAGGAAGGGAGAAGCGGAGACGCGATAGAAGCACTTACCGTTCCATGCCAGTCGCCGGCGTTCGAGGCTAGGATACTTTAGCGCGAAACTCCGCTGGGTGGCCTATCATCTTTTTTTCGAGCCTCGCTTTTTTAATCGGTGAGTTTTTCTTACGGAAGGATCGATCGTTCCTTCGAAGCTACGGTTTCTTGCTTTCGATTTCTGTAATGGCGCTGAAGTAGTTTTTGATTGAATAATCGTAAGTTATAATCGCGTCGAGTAATTGAGCGTGGCGCGCGTTAATGAGGTTTCATTTTAATTCGTATTCCCGAGAGCTGGCACATTAAACTCATTAATGTATGTATAGCAATTGCGGTAAAGTTGTAAAGTTTATTAAATTTTCAAGCTTTCTTCTACTTAATATCATAAATAAAAAATGTTATCATTAAAAATTTAAATTGCATTAAATTATGAGAAAATATAATTGCGTAAAATAGGCACTATAACCAAGCTCATTTCTTATTTATCAACGTATAGCAGGAACTAATACGTGAGAAAGAAAGAAAGTCTCCGTAACTATTATTAATTCTCCGTTCGATACTTCTTAATTTTTGTCAAATCCTTTCAAACCAAACTGTCGATGACGTAAAACCTCCATAACTGCCCATTTAAGCAATTTGAATCCGAATCCCATCAATTCCCGAGCAAGTTTAGCGCGAAGAAAAACTCCCTCCCCCGTCCCGACTAAAAATACAGGCAATCGAGTTTTTATTTAGGAAAACCTCAGCAAGTTCATCTCCACTCAAACCCGTTCCTGACGCAATCGAAAACCTTCCACCTCTTTTCCAGCTCCAGGATGGAGACGAAGAACGGTCCGGAGGCTCATCTGTTCCCCTTCTTCGCCAAGCACAAGGAGCTCCTCGCGGCGACGGCGATCGTCGCGGTGCTCGTGAACCTGCTGCTTCGCAGGTGGAGGGACGGCGAGCAGTTCCGGCGACCGATCGAGGAAACGCCGAGGGAGTCGAGGGAATTGAGTCCAGATGAAGGCGAGCGATTGCATATCTTATCGGGCCTTTTCTCTGTTTTCTGAAGCGCGCGCCGTGCAGTTGTGCAATTGCTTTCTAATAAAGCCCCGAGGCGGAGATTAGCGCCGCGCTTTGACGGTTATCGGCGGGCTTATGAATAGGTGCGCTGGGTAATAAAGATTGCCGAGGCCGATGATGTGGGCGGGAAGGGTAGTAGATCGATGTTGGCTTGTGGGATTGTTACCGGAGAGGAGAATGGAAATATTACGAATTTAACGTGCGGAACATTTTACGATTGTAATAGGAAGAAGCGTCGCCGATATATATCATCATAATCGAGCGGTATTCAGAGGGAACTGCTGGAAAATGTGAAAAAGTAGAGTGGAAATTTGCATAATTTTTACAACTCGGAAAAAAGTGTAAGAGATAAAATTAATTAAATTAAATATTTAGAAAAATTAAGGAAAGTTAGCGCTATTAAAAGAAATTGCAGAAAAGAATTAACAAAATTTACAAAATTACGACTTTTCGTCTTTTACCCGATGCTTTCTCTTCCAAGTTAGATAAGAGCTCTAATTATAATCAAGCAAAAAACCGTAACTGCTCAAAGTCTCACATTTAGATTACCTCAACTGTACGACAGCATAAATCAAGATCTAATAAATACACTATAAAATTGAAAGGATTATCAAAAAATGCGCTCCTTCCGCAGAGTTCAACGAGTACGGCGAACCAGCCCACTCGGAGGACGAGCCGTACCTACCAAAGGACCTGGAGCACAATGCGTTCGAGTACAGCCGACCCACGGAGGAGGAGCTGCTCCGGCGGTCGCTCGAGTTCTACAAGATCGCCGACGCCCGGCGCACTCTGCGCTTCTTCAGCTCGGACCCGATTCCGCGCGAGATCATTCGCAACATCGTCAAGGCCGCCGGTGAGTCGCCGGCTAAGTTCTTTTCGTTTAGCACCTTCGCTCGGGGGCTCGTTTTCACGCGCGGCCGAGAGTATATACTTTTTCCGCGGGTTGTTTGGCTGCACTATTTATTGGACCGCTCGGTGTGTTTTCTTTGGTCGCTCTAAATATAAAGATTATTCGCGCTTATTTGTTTTGACTGACTCATTAAGAGAATAAAGTATAGTGAAAAGCTGCAATTGTTATTTTCGTGAAAGATAATTAAAAATAACTTGGGTAAACATCGGTGTTATGTATGATAATGATAAATTTAAATATTCTACTAATTTGTTTGATTTAAATGCGATGTAACATGTGACTTGTGACGTGAACTTATCCTCTTAAATAATAATGACCCAATTGTTACACTTCTTTTCACAATAGATTGAATAAATTGAAGCTAAACTCTCTGCTATGCCCACAGGTACATCGCCGAGCGGAGCCCACACGGAGCCTTGGACGTTCGTCGTGGTGTCGAACCCCGAGGTCAAGCAGGACATCCGTGACATCGTCGAGCGCGAAGAGGAAGTCAACTACGCGAAGCGAATGGGCAAGAAATGGACGACGGACCTGCAGCCCTTGAGGACCGACTGGCGCAAGGAGTACCTCACCGAGGCGCCTTACTTGATTCTGGTGTTCAAGCAAGACTATGGACTGCTGCCAAACGGCAAACGGAAAATCCATTATTACAAGGAGATGAGCGTCGCCATTGCATGCGGAATACTCATTACCGCTATACAGGTGGGTATATGAGCTAATTAATTGCAGCCATTGTTGGGAATAATTTAGCGTTCGGTAATCTATCTAATTAATTATCTAATTAACGAGAGCTTTTTTTCAATTCTTTAAATGGCCCGAGTAACCGCCACTTACTTTAATCATTTTCTTTTAATTACTCTCGTCGCAATCCGTTTTAAAACAGACCTTAATCTTCTGGGCATTACTGTAAGAGAATATCTGCTGCAGAGAAGCAATTTATTTTCCAGTACGCCGGACTGGTGACACTGACGTCAACGCCGCTAAACTGCGGTCCAGCATTGAGGCTGCTCCTGAAACGGCCCGTCAACGAAAAGCTCGTGCTGCTACTGCCGGTCGGTTATCCGGCCAAGGACGCGACGGTACCAGGACTAAAAAGGAAGGAGCTTGACGAGATCCTGGTAGAGTTCGAATAAGGCTTTTACGAAAATTTGTCGCTCGAGGAAGACGTTTGAGAGGATGGATTTTATTTTCGTAACTATCGCCATTTTTCTATGACTTTTTTAAGCGAGGCTTATTCGCGTTAACAATGATTATTCTTTATGATTTAATAATTAATTATAAACAATGACATTTACAGGTCAGTTTTTATATTTTAAGATATTAAAAAATATTGAGATTGTTGAAAGACTGTAATAATAATACGTTGATCACTGCAGGTGTCAGCTAATTAATCATTTTAATCAAAAAGCTCAATAATTGACACTCGCGATAAGAGAAGATTGTTCAATTGTTTTTCATATTCACTCAAAGCGTATAAAGTTAAAATACACATTTCTATATTTTGGTCGTCAAAAACTGAACGTAAACAAAACGTATATAAAACTCTAGCGAAATACAGTTTGTATAAACTAATATTTATTCAAATTTGCGTACATTATTGTTAAAAATAAGCAGTATAAAAATTATATTTAAAGACGCATATCAGAATTAACGGAGATGCAAATTCCCGGCGTACGATGACCCTCGTGTGTACAATTCACTGCAACAGTTTTACAATAATCTTCGTTTTAGCGTTTTGTTTTATGTTCTTCATTAACGATGCGAGTCCGCTCGATCGCACCACGCACTTGCATTTTTAAAAAAAATAAAGGAAACGTGCACTTTGTCTTTCCAGCTTACTTTTGCTTTATTTTTTTCTACCTGCCTTATCTCACGATACGTTGAGTACCAACTATATATCACCACAGTATTACGAAGAGAACGAAGAAAGAGAAGGAAATTAATTAAGTACACGATATTTCATTCGTTACACATATTACATGTAAAATACAAAAATACTGAGCGAAAAGAACCGAACGGGCGTTACAATCGTTAGTGCGTTTTTTATATCTTTGAAACTTTATCGCAAATGACTCTTCGGTAATTTTTTTATTAACTATGTATACGTTGCTACCAAGGGAACTGCCTATGTCACTTTTAAAGAGTAAAAAGCTTCGAGTATCCTTCGTACATTCAGATAAAAAGAACGATTCTTAGTTTTATGCTTATCGCTTCTCTCATTTAACTTGTTATTATACGAGACACCGAACATTGTTTACTTGTCGCGAATCGCCAGTTGAACAATCGCAAAAAATCAAGCCTTTAAATTAGTCTTTAAATACAATAATTTAGTAACAATTTTAAGTAATAGATTCATTGTACAAATGTATACATCCATATTTAATTAAATACTTTTCAAGCATAATTATAGCGTACGATCTAAGGACAAACACATTATAAGTAAGGAATTCACTTTTTTGCGGTGATTCTCTCGACGATTTTTATACCAGTAACCCTAAAATCCAAAAATTCACACTCTTTCAGCTACCTTTAGTGTACAATTACATTCACATTCACACATCCTCGAGAAAACCAAACGGAAAATACGAAACGGTAGTTGTAAAAGCCTATTACCATTGCCCTTCTCCAAGCTTAATTGTTAAAAGCGTCGAAATCTTTAGAGTTCCTTCAGTTTTAATACAAAGTTTCGCGCAAAAAGGAGAGTATTGTCTTTTTGTAAGAAAAAGAAATGCTTTGTTTCACGCGTACTTTTATTTCATAGTTCAGGCTACTTTCAGTCGTTTGGTTAAATCTACAGTATTATTAATCTATTGTCAACATAATACACTTAAAATTACAAGAATTTACAAGAGGTATGAGCAGATCAAGATCTTACCCAAGTAGTAGGCAAGAGTATATATTATATAGTTACAATTTCTTTTTACTAAGATGCAGCCCCGCTTCATTACATTCGATTCTTTAGAAATTAGTTAAGTGACAAAGTACGTATATCAATTTTTAGTAAATGTAGAATAAACTATTAAATCTATTTTACGTACAACGAATAAGCATAAGTGATTGTTTCCCGTGTAAAAAAGGAAAACAAGGTAGGCAATTTTTACTCAATAAAATAGTTTATAAAAAATAAAAGCGTGTAAATAAAGTATAAAAAATACATTTAGTTTCCTCTGGTAAAATAGTAAAATGTTGGCTCAGATTAAAATATCACAGCCGCTCGAAACCCATCCAAGTTTATCGGTTCGTAAAATTTCACTATTATCCCGCGATTATAATACTATAAAAATATTTCGTAAAATCACATTGTTGTTAGTCTCCAGTAAAAATAATACAAGAGGTTAAAACGATCGGGAGTCACTACCAAACTCAAAGCAGGTGCTTCTTAAAAATCGATAGCTAACGTCAGTTTATTCCACATTTACCTTGGAGTATTAAATTATAAAGAAGTAAAACGGCGGGCTCCATCTTAAAAAAAAAGTGGAAACGGCACCAGATTTGCGCCTCGATTACGTCTATACATACATATCAATATAATATCGAGCTTACTTACAGCTGCGGAATAGCGACTTGGATTTTTCCGAAAAATCATATTATGCAAGAAACGCGAAAGGAAAGTGGGGGGGAACCGTTGAAAAAAGCCGGCCAGAACGAGACAAAGAGCTCAACGCAGGTATTTATATAAATACACAATAATTAGTGGTCTGAGATCATAGGATGCCTGAGAGACTTCTGCAAACGCACCGTTCAGAACGATTGAGTGTGTGTACAAGAATATATAGACGGCGAGAGAATATAATAATTATAATCTTCCTCGAGTAATTAATTAAGCGTCATTGTAACGACCCGTTTGTTTAATCTGGGATAAGCGTTGCTGGGCACTTTTGCAGGTAACGTTGCCGGCGATGCTCGACCAATATTGCTTCGAATTCCGTTATTACAATTATTATGAAAGCGTTCGTTTACCGTCTATTCGCAATAGACCGTTGTTAAAAAAGCGCGAGAAGCACGCAGTCTCTGAAACCTTCAAGGCAACAAAATTAGAAGAAGGAATCCCTCCTCGGGCGCCGTCGTCAAGTCGTTGTCGCGTTACGTTATTACATACAAACATTTACACATCCTTTCAGATAGGCTCGTAAAATCCCTTGAATGCTGCTTTATTTATAATTATGGCTACCGTGGCTCTGGGCGACGGCTGCGAGTGGCTGCCGCTGCTGATACTGCTGCTGCTGCTTTCGGCACGTCTCAGTCGCGCTGGTGAAACTCGCTGATGCAGAGTCGACACGACCAGGAACCCTCCGGTGGCGATGTCAGGGGCGGCGCCAGGCAGTACATGTGATAGCCCCGGTCGCAGTCGTCGCAGAACAGCAGCTGGTCCTGTTTTCGTGCAGGGAAAAGCGAGCGTTCGCGGTGTTAAAGAAAGCTTACTCAATTAGGGTTAGTAGATCGAACGAGTGGCTCGGCTTGGAGCTCAGTGACGTTCGGTGTCGCGCGAATGCAAGAGAGTTTATTTTAATTAGAAAAGAATAATAAATTTAATGAATTTGCAAATTTGAAAAGGTTAAAAAACAAAGTAGGTAGACGAAAAGAATGCGCTGGAAATTTGGAAGAAAAGCTTGGCAGGTAGGCAGAGGCAGCATACTTACGTCATTATCGGAGGTTCCGCAAATGGAGCAGCATTTACATTCGATGCACTGCCACCTGTACTTGCGCACAGAAACGATCATGTTTGCAGTAAATTGCAAACAAGTTGGATGGCCTATAACAAGAAGGTAACGAGGTTTTGCGTCAAGGAAGAAAACTGGAGCCGGGAGCTGGCAGGAGGAGAGCTTGAAAAAGGGTGCCCAGGACATTTATCTTGTGCCGAAGAACAGTGAACTCCAAGTTATTCATCTAATGATTTTAAAAGAACTCTGCTTCACAATTACGCGCCCTCGATTTAAAGATTTGGAAATGACCTTCCGAATCTCTATGTATTAACTGTTCGAAAAACTTATCAAAAGCAAATTAACAATTTATCAATTTATCAGATCAGACTTTCACCTTTCCTCAGCACTAATAAAAACGTCCAGAAAAAAGAACAACAAGCATCGTTGATTTTTTTTCAGAAAAGTGTTTTTATTTCTCTCTGCCTCTTGTCATCTTTTCGAACATTTTCTCGGTTAATCAATCGGAGCAATAGGTGGTAAAAGTAATCAGTAGGGCGTACCTTGGAATAGTTCACGTTCTTTCTTGCGCAGCACAATATAAACGTCGCATTGTATTAATATCGGCACACTCTTCCATTCTCGCGCAAAGCACAACCTTAGAATCTCTCTCTCTCTCTCTCTCTCTTTCTCTATCTTTATATATATATATATATGTATAAATCTCATTGCACCTTTGCTTCCGCTACTCTCACACTCTCACACACATCTACTGCTCGCTTGAACATTAATGACGATCAAAGACAACGATGCTAATAACGTCAACCCCCTGCTAGTCGTCCAACGGACCGGCAGAGGGTCAATACTCGACGCTGCTACTAATCATAATAACTAATCGTAATCATGAGCGATAATAGGAATAATAGATTTCTGTCTAAGCCTCAGGGGTAATGCTTAATTAAGAACCTCTAATATAACAAATCTTTTTCACCTTTATATAACAAAGAGGAACTATTCGCTTTTGTATCGCACCGTCCCGTGAACGACTCTCTTTTTCTCTGCAATTCTCTCTCTCTCTCTCTCTCTCTTTCGCTCTCGTTAAACAATCGATAAACGATATCTCGGGAGAACGTGGAAAATAAAAGAGAAAAATTACACAACTCGTATATCTTTCTTCCGATAAGGTCCAAGAGAGTGGAAATTCATTGGCAAAAGAGAAATTCGGTGCCTCTTTTATCCTCGTTACATTAAAGCCCATTATAGATTGCACAAAATAAATTTATATTCACTATACGTACGTACCAAAAAGCTCGGATACCGACTGTTTGTGCTTCGAAAATTTTCCCCTTCCGTTATCGGTGTATGTACACTGCGTTCAGCTGCAAGTCTCCTTTCTACCGGGTTTCAGAGACCGATTGACCAAAGCAAAAAAGAAAGAAAAAAAAATTTCGAGCCCCGGCAAAAATGTCAGCTATGTACAAAAGCCCCGCGCGCTTTACATCGATTTCCGGTTATACTCTTTTTTTTTTCTTTTGCTGCTGTGTGCATTGTAAAAATTTCGTTTTAAAATTTATTCTTTTTCTCTCTTTTTTTTAAGGGCACATCGTGTTTTTCGGTTTTGGAAATGCAAAAGAGCACTCGACGCGCATCTCGAATTTAACCTTGATATAACACTAATCACAGTTTCGACCAATTTCTAGTCCATTAGTATTTTTCTCATTCTCTTTATTAGATTATACGATGCGAAAGTGGATTAAACGTTCAGTCTTCGGAACACATAAGGTTTGTACCCATCGTATATTTAGAGTATATGACTTTAAAGTACACGGAAGAATTTTCTTTTCATCTTGTCTAGTGTCCGTTATATATAATATATCTACTCTTCGCTTCTTTTGATTATGTGGTTGATTGAAAGTGCAGTGAACTTTGATTATTGGAACTATATTATACGATTTCATCGTACTTTACATGCGAGATCTACTGTTTTTTTTTTTTCTAATGCATAAGAGACACACTCGTGGAGTATCCTATATGAAAAATGAAAATGTGTGGCCACTAAAAACTAAAAGCGTATAAAATTCTATACTCTATAAAAATTGTAAGTCATAGTATAAAAAGGTAAATGTAGGCTGTTTGTCTCCACGAGAACGACGTCGTACGAGAAAATGTAACTTAAGACTCGGTTTTTACAGAAGAAGCGTTACTGTGTATTGAATATTTAACGATTATCTAATTAATACGGTTCACTGCGAGCTATTGATCGTAATAAATAGGCTATACCGTTTATCGCGCGACACATATTGTAAAAGAGAAATAAATTATAATGCCCGCCGATTAAAACTACCATCGCGAGATTGAGAATAAGAACTTGTGCAATCCATCGTTTTCCTAAAGCAAAACAAGAAACGCCAAAGGATCTTTGGATCTCTCCGCGATTATGCTACATTTTCCTATACTCGTGCACTTTCTTTCGCTAATACTCCTTTTTACAAAATTATCTTACACTCGAGTCAAACGAAGGACAAAGCAACGTCTAAAAACTGACGCAACAGATCGTTTTTTTTTCTTCCTCGGACAGTCGGAAATGGAATCTCGAACTAAAGCAGCAAATTTCTCACAAAAAATAGGTGTCTGTTGCGTTTTGTCGAGCGCGAACATTAATGTACAATTTTAATCCTTACAGGTTTCTATTTGCTCGTCTCGCCTTGACTAGTGTACAATATATAAAGCTCATAACCATTTCGTTAGTTTTTTTTTTCTTTTCTTATAAACAAGTGCAGCCTTCATCTATTGCACGTTGCGCGTCAGCTCAACACTTTTAAAAGGTAAGCTTCATTAGAGAGCACATATGATTTTTCTTGGAAATAAAACTAATACGTGGAAGCGTTAAGCTGATCTTGGCAGTTTCATTGATTCGATCCGATCGCGAATACTGGCCGCGGTGTAAAAGTATTAAACTGGATAATTAAAAGCTAATAAGCCGTTTGCTGAAATCGCAGCTAAGTTTAACCTATTGATTGTCGAGCTTAGTTGGAACGTTTGAGAGCTCGTTATATATAGGTCTTTATATAGGTCAGATCCGCGAAGACAGTCTCGTTTTTGTTTAAAAGTTAAAAAAGTGTAAAAATTCCAACTGAGCTGCAATTACCTCGGAAAGAGGTTGGCATCGAAATTCAGCACTCTCACTCACTCTCTCTGTCACACTCTAAGGTCTAAGGTCAAAGTCAATTGTGATTGGCACGCCTGGTGTACTTGCGCTTGGTTCGCTCCTCCTGGGGGTGCTGGTTGTTCTTACCTGAGCGGCCGCAGTCGCTGCACGAGACCAATTCCTCGGAGCCGCCGGTCTTCTTGTTCTCCCTGGCGTCGCCGAGGCAGAAGTCGCAGTAGGGCGATGGCTGGGCCGGCTTGGTCTTCTTCCCGTCCATGGCGCCGGCGTGGTGGTGGTTGCCCTGGAGGTGGTCGGCCGGCTTGGGCGAGCCGTTGCTCTGCTGCTGCGGGTGCTGCTGGTTGTGGTGCTGGTGCGGCTGCGGCTGCGGGTTCGGCTGAGGGGTCGTCGGTTGCTGGGGCTCCGGCTGCTCGTCCTTGACGATAGCTGAGACAGTAGGTGAGGCTGGAGGGGCTGCGCTCGACTCCGGCGAGGCGCCAGCCTGCTGGCTGGGCAGGCCGTTGCTGCCGGCAGCAGCAACGCAGCTGGGGGACTGCTGCTGCTGCCCGCTGCTGGAGGGGCTCGAGGTGCTCAAGGCGGGGGCCGCTTGGGAGGAGGAGGCGGCAGCGGCCAGGCAGCCGGCCGCCGCCCCGGGGCTCGAGGTGCTCGAGCCCCCGCTCTGACGACCCCGGCGCGTACCACCTGATACACACACAAACCGACCACATACCCACAAGTTCCGAGCGCCGAGACCGAGACTCAATTTACGTACGCATTTACTGATTTACTGAGTTAATGCAAGAACCATACAGCCAACATAAGTGCTAGTATCAGGCTGCTCATGCACACCGCCTCTCGCGGAAATAAGCGAGCGAGCCAACGTTTTTCATCTGCCGCAGGAGCCTTCACCCAAAGATCAAGGAGAGCTTTACCGCAATGTGCCTTTGCCTTTGCCATCGTTCAGAAGAAAAAAAAAAGGAACTGAGGCTCGTCTTCGGATATCCAGCAACTTTTATTTATCTTTTTGACAATTTTTATACAACATTATTGGATTATTGGATGAAATTTGAGAAAAGGCCTCCTTGAGTATCATGAAAGTTAGACTTTTTCATTGCCGGCGATTCAGTTCTGCAATATAGATTTTAATTACCATATTTATTAGAGGCGCATATAATGTCCCACTCTAACGAAACTTTCATTCGAATACGATGTGGAACTTTTGCAGATCGCTGACCGTCTCATCTTCGAGCGTCCTCTGCACTCGTTAAGTACCTCACTTTGCTACAGAAAAATTAATCAACATGATTTTTGCTAAGAGTCGTCGATACTCTTTACGTCCATTTATAAGAATATCCTACAAATAAAATTAATTTCAATTAATGACAGTAGCTAGTTTAGTTTTTGTGTTAACTTTTCACACATCGAATTCTTCAAAATAGTTGCAATGAAACAGCGAGAAAAGCAAGATTTAACATTGTATTTTTTTTTAGTAGGATGTATGAAAAACGATGATCATGAAATTCTTTCTCTTTGTATTTCTACAGAGCTAAGAAATATATTACGGTATATACTTTTGTGCACATTAACTTTACCATGCCGGTAATAAACATGTGATTAGATTGCGACAATATACAGTGCTGCTAAAAATATGGTAATCATCTTTAGTTTACATTTTCTTCACGCTTCTCCAAAGTCTCAAATGTTATGTTTTTATTTACAAGTAAAGGCTTGTTAAGTTCTTCGAAACGAATCTACTTTTATCTACAAGACTCTATTCTAACTTTTCAAAAACTCGATAATACTCTTTACAGTTGGTTATTCACGCGTGACCGTCAACTATACTCAAAACCAAATCGCTGGCACACGCGAGAAAGATGTAGGGAAAAGAGAAAATAGACAGCTTATTTCGCTCTTCTCAACTACGGCGATCGTGCACTCTTTCAAAGATACATTCCATCACCAATGATTAAAAGAGACTTTACTTTTACGGTTAAATAAAGACATTCAAACGAAAAAACGAGCAAAAACTTTAAATAAAAAACAAACAAAAAACTCTACCGCAAATTTGTCTCGAGTGGCTTAACGAATCTTTAATGTGTTAATTTAAGGCGACTCTCGACAAAGAAGCTTCAAAGTAAAGGGCGAAAAACTTCATGCACGAAAACAAAACGACGCACACACACACACTCACGGCACTCCCACACTTGCCAAACACTCGCAGCGCCAAGAATAATTAAATATAAGTAAAAAAAAAAACAAAAAACGTTAAGTAGAAAGAGAGGATCGATCGGATGACATGAGTTTTTGATATTCTGATGAGGTATGCTTGTGTGATGTGCGACGTGAAAGGTGCATCATGCCATTACAAAACTGTGTTAGAAATGTGCTGGTCTTCGAGGGTTTCAATTTTAGGTGAATAAAAATTTTCAGTTCTCGTCAATTATAATCAGAGTCACAAGAATGCGCCGAGTAGTAAAAGTTTAAAGCTCTTAATCGTTGAAAAATACCAGCACAATGCTAAGATGAACATTTCAAAATGTATGGATATGTGATAAAAATTGGAAAAATTCTGAGGTCGTATAAACAGGGCTTAGAAGTGCTAATTATGCAAAATAATCAAATCAAAGACTGGATTTTTAGTTGGTAATAAAGTCTTATTGCAGGTAACAGTACATAAAATTCTTATACATTTTCAAGCCCTGAATATAGAAACACAAGTGATGCTTAAATATTCATTGATAACAGAAAAGAGAGAAAACAATACGTATATAAACTGGATAAATCGCTAATACGATAATAATAGTAAATAGTAATAATAATATCTCATTTAAACATTATCAAATATGTAACACCGTCTGCAATACACATGTTTGTTCTCTTGCAGGCTCATATTTATTTTATCAATATATAAATATATATATATGTATATAAATATCTTTGCAAATAGATGAAAAAACAAGTTATCTAAATAGAGCGCATGAGCAGGAATAATCAAATATCCAAAAAAAGTTCATAAAAATATGTGTAAACAATGGTGACAATCAATGAATATAAAAAAACAGTAGTAAGTAGTAGAACAAGATTCAATGAAATAGGCGATGTAATGTGTCCGGAGACAAGAAGGAGACAAAAATTAATAACAATTAAAAAATGTATAATTACAATAAAAAAAAAAATAATAAGTAAGAGCAAGAAACAGAAAGAATGATTAATGGAGCGCTCCGCTCAAAGAAAGGAGAAAATTGAGCTTATTTCTTTTTGTGGCTCCAACCTGGCTGGTCCGAAGCAACTGCGTCTGCTACGCTCCGAGATTCAACATCGGCGGGACTGGGACTTAGTTCCTTAGCAGGATCGCCGGAGGAAGTAGAGTGGGAATGACCGTAATGGTAGACCAGACCAGGTCTGGTTTTATACCGTGCGCTGCATACTGCAAAAGTGCAAAGTACTTGTTTTCCCGCAAACCACCTAATGCAATGCCTAACTTCAGTTTTTTTTTCTCTCTGCTTAATATGCTTTTTTGTTTACAAAAAAAAAGAGAATAAAAACTTCCTTCGGAATGTGGTACAAAATACTAGGAGCGTAGAGAGGATATTAAGCGGCTCCCGGAGCTTTTACATATTGCAAGCTTTCACTTTTAGTGTCCGCAGAGACCGCTTAACTTGAGAGAGGTTCGGGAACGTTTTATAGGAGAGCACTTGCACACCTTCCGCACTAGGACACATCCCTAGCCACCTATCGATCTATACGTGTTGAACAAGCAGTGAAAGGGTTTCCAGCCCAAGAAGCAAAACTAATACGATGCAAGGCTTAAATAAATGCTCGAATACACCTACGGTAAAATCAGCTCGCTACAAAGGTGAGCCAAGTAATAACATTCTTGCTTTTCGATATGGTTATTTGCGTTATTCAACCGTTCATCAAAAATATTTATAGGTTACCAACTCTTTTCAACCTTAGGTTACTTTTGCTCTCTTATACTTCAATAGCTTGCTGCGCTTAAACCCGGTTTATCGATTCTTTTCGCAGACATTTAGTTTGAAGCTGCAGAAATTTGACATCGATAAAACGAGGGCGAAAGTCTACTTAAAGAAACAAAGTAGTGATAAAGGTCTAAAGCTTGTTTCGGAAACCTATTAAATACCTTTGAATTGAGTTACTAATTCTAAACAAGAGCGTTATGAAGAAGTAAACGTATTGGCAGGCACATTCGAGTTAATCTAAAAGTCTTTGTCATCAATTTCTTTTCCAACAAGCTAGTTCTAGTTTTTACTCTTATTACTCTAATTTTTGCATAGAAGAAAGAAGTATTTACGATTTTTGGCAAATTTATTACTCAAGGATTTGGAAATCTACTATCTAAGTTTGAGGGCTTATATTTCAAGATTTTACTAGATTAAACTACTTTTTGGTACTATGTAAAACGTCTAATTATTTGGCAAACTATTATTTATATTAAATGGTAAACTAAATTTTTTTCATTTGAAAATATTTTATGGTAATGATTGGCTTTAAATTATGTATAATGAAAATTTTAACCATGAAAACAATCAATACAATATTTATGTAATATAATTCTTTTTCGACATATCAAATAAATATAATAAGCGAAGTAATATTTTTAATTCATTAATAACTGTCGCTGTTTCTCATTACAAAACTACTCTATACTAGTTTACTAAAATAGTTCATAATTTATCTTCGAGCGATCACTATTAGTCTTATAGTAATATTCTTTGTTTTTTTACTTTGAAGTTAATTAATTACTCTAAACAGTGTTAAATTTATAATCCGTAGTTTAACGTTAACAGAATAAAATCCTTTGACGCAGTGCGTTTGTGGCTCGGTTGAATTCAGTAACGAGCGGAGTAATAATTACTGTAGTAAAACAAATAAGAGGAAGTTGTCATTTGTAGTTGTATCTATGGTTAAACTTACGGTCACAAACGAACGGCTTATCAGAGTCACTGGCATCATAGTTGGCTTTTTTTCGCCCCCGTCCGCCACCCTGCGGTAAAATTTATAACATAGTATCATCGAAAATAAAAGTTCGATAACTTCAATTTTACAACAGCTCACTTTCGTTCTTTTTCCTGCTGGACTGTCGGTGGTTGGTGGATGACTCCTGGCAGGATGGTGACCACCTCCTCTAGGTTTTCTTCTTTTCCTTTTACTACTGTAACTTTCTTCGTAATCGAAATCACTGTCTGGATCTGGTTCTTCGTACGGATCCATATCTAACATGTCTTGTTCATCGTAGAACCAGGCATCTTTACTGTGTTCATCTTGAGATAACAAATTTTTCAATTAGTTACAAATATTACCTTTGAATAAATTTTATAAATAAGAGTTAACTTTTCATTTACTTGAAAACCCAAGCACAAAAGTCAAGTAAAACAATTAATGTATTGTATAAGACTCAATAAACATAAAATAAATCAAAGAAAATATAAGATAAAAGAGAGAGATCACTATAGAATAATAAGCTAATTTAATAATTGAACATATAATTACTAGCACAATTACAACAACTAAATCAGTATCGATCTCTGATAATTAGTTCCACAATTATAAAATAACAGACTGACATAATGTAACGAAAAATTAGAATAACAGTTTATCTCTCTACATGTTTAAAAACTTTAAATTTTATAATGGTATTTACAACTTATGAAGGTCCTGTAGATTAAATAACTCTTATTACTGTAAAATCATACATTAATAATAATATCTAGATATAAGAGGTCTATATAAAATACCTTTTAATGCTGCAGAGTCTTTACTGTCATCGTTAGCTCCAGGAATGGCGCTTTCGATGCATTCGACTCCATCTTCTATGTCACCTCTTATCACTCTTTTTGGATGAAAGTAGTTCATTAAATACTGTCTCCGTTTTTTCCTCCATCGTTTGCTGGGATATGTGTATATTTGGCCATGCTGTAAACCTGGAAGACGTTCTCTCGCTGACATAAACAAGGCTGAGTGGTTCTGTGCAACTCCTAGACAGATAAAATAAATATTAATGTAGATTTGAAATTATAATGTAATTAATGTAATTAATTAAATAATTCAATTCTTTTTACCAAGCTACTTATATTTATCTTTTAGATCAAAGTAATAAGTACTTATTTTCTTAATGAAGTAGTTTTTTAATAATTCCTTCTAATTAAATTACTTGATACTTTTTTCATCTTAGTTTTAGAGTAAACAAAAAAATAAAGAAGCAGTAAATCATAAAAATTCCAAACTCATGGGAAGCAAATAAATGAATAAATAACTTGTTATCTAGTCCTGGAGAAAATTAACGATTAATTATAAAAAAATCAATATTGCCAGACTGGGAGTCTGCTAAACCGGGCAACGCGGCACCGAATTGGCTAAAAATCCCGGTCCAAGCAGACTAAAAAATCAATCCGACTTGGCAGCGGCGACAATCGAGCTTTAAAAATCGTCATCTTCGTAGTATAAACAGCAACTTGGCTGCTACGTGTCTCAGCAGCGAAGCGCGCACTTTTTCCATGCCCCCGAGCACGTTAAACACACGTACACACGGCGCGCACTACAACAATACAGCGTCGCCGTTCCGACACACCCCGCCGCTCCCTCCGCCCGAGTAAACGTTCGGGAACCTAAGCAGCGAGGAGCCTCGACTTGAAATTTAGACACTAATTTACGGATGAAAACTTTACCCGTCTGGGAGTCTAGAAAAGGCATCCGTAACCTGCGCTCCCTGCATAGTCGGCTGTTGTAGGTCGACGAGTTCTCAATGGCTTCCCTGTACGCCGAATCGTTGAAAAAGCTGCGGACAGAGAGAAGCGGCATAAGCAAGCTTTGCTCGTTGAACTTGTATCCTAGAGGTTAGGGGAGTAAATTCTTAGGGGGTTACCTCTCGATTTTACTGAGGTTTGCTTCGTTCACGAGGTGTAATATCGAGTCGCCGCCGGAACGCGCGGACACTGTCGTCATTTTGGGCCGCCGACTAGCATTGAACTGCCCGACGAGCCAACGAGCGCGAGTGCAAGCGAACGCACAGTGGTGTACTGTGCGTGTGGCGCTTTTGCGGCAAAGGTGCTTCTTCTTCGGGTACCAACCGAGTCAGACGAGCGGTAACACTGTACGTGCCAGATCCATAAACGCAGCTGCCACGCTGCCAGGCACGCGATGCGCTCGCGCCGTCTCTTACCGGAAGTTGCCACAGTGCTGCTGCGAGACCGCGACTAAGTTAGTCGAATTCGTCAGCGCTTCCAGCATTTCAAATTTCCTACTTGCTTTGAAGCATTGTTGAACTGATTGATGTCTTTTATTTCGATTCTATTGACTCGCATTAGAATAACGAGCTCAGAAAAAAGATTTATGTTGAAGTAATTTACTTTAGAAATTAAGCTTGATTCTTAAATAACTCGATTTTTTAAATAGTACTGTTAGTTGTGCTACCAATAGTTTTTAGGGAGATTTCCCACTTTTGTTAAATAAATGTTTTTTAACTTTATTCAATGCATTGCTGTAGATTGGTTTTAAATTATTTATAGTAAATAAAGTGTCAGCTTTTTTAAATACAATATTTGTAATACTTTCCATACAATAAAACTATATTCAAAATGAATTTCTTTTTAAAAAGAATTGACTTGAAAAGAATTCATTCGGAATTTAGTTTCATCCTCTGGGCCTGTTTGAGAAAACAAATAATTTTTATTTGCACGTTTCGAAAGCACATTCTAAAATTTGACTTTTAATTTTTTAATTAATTGGATCCAAAGAAGCGAATAAAATACTAGTAGTATCCAGTTGAGCATGAAATATAATTAATCGTAAATCTATATAAACTAATCCAGACACACAAAGCAGCGGCACTCGTACTTTCAGTACAAAGCTGTCCTTTGACAGACAATAAATAACTAAAATAAAGCAGAAAAAATAAAAACGAAAGCTCTCAAAGCTCTCCTCTCCTCCGGGGTTAATAATAACCCCCTCCATAAATAATCCAGCACCATAAAATCCGATAATCGAACCTCTCACGCAGCAGCGAAAAAAATCCCAGCAGAGGCTGAAAATATCGAGGCGCTTTTCAGTCCCCGCCGCAGAAAGAAACGCGACTCCGCGGCCGAAGGTATACGTTCTAAGAACGCGAGTGCGGGGGCAGCTTTTTTGGACAGGAGCGGTTGAAATGGAGCGACGAACCGCCAAGCGCCGACGGTAAAACAGGCCCGAAATTTCGTTGCTGTTCTTGACGGTTCGTGGAGAAGTCTGATGTCATATAATGAGGATACTTACCTGACGACACGGCCAAGTGCGCCTTTTCGAATTCACGACCGATGCATAAAAAGTCATGCAGGTGTGTTTTTAGCTTAGCTCTTTCGATGATTGCTTTTTCTACCGTTTCTTAGATTAGAGGACAATTTTGGCTTTTGGAGTAGGAGAATTGCGAAATATGAAGCCAAGCGTAATAAATTACTGTGGAAAAAATAGTTTGTTACATGAGCTAGTATTATATTGATTTTAAAGAAATTTATTAGACCATTGTTAATGTAATGTAAGAGATCTCAAAATGACTTTTGATGATTGCATATGTCTTATCTAAGTACCGTTTTACGTAATTTTAATTAAATATAATAACTAATGATTAAATATTCCCCGTATTATATATATTATTTTTTTAATAGATTTTTCTAACGGTGAATTTGAAGAGTTTAATTTTCCTTCAAAAAAATGGTTAAGAAAAAATTGCCAAAGAAATTGGGTAATAAAAATAATAAGCGAAAGCAGTAAGATGATATAAACTCGTACATTCGTCCGTGCGCCGAAAAGACTGCCGCCGCTCGGCGTCCACACCTGCAACTCACGCTCGCACCCACACACATCCTGTGGCCTCTCGCACAACTCATCAATGAAAAATTTCCAAGAAAGAAAAGCATCAGAGAGCCGCGGCAGCCTGGCCTGGGTAGTCGGTAGCTGAGCTCGGCCCGCGGACGGTCACTTGCTCAGTCAGTGACGGTCCTCCCACGAAGAGAGCGAGAGAGAAGGAGAGTGAGAGAGAGTGAGACTGTGAGAGCGAAGCCTCTGCGCGAAAGGGCTCCGCTCCGCGCGTGCGAGTGTGTGTGCGTGCGCGTGAACGAACGAGAGAGAGAGGAGGGCTGGGGCCTGGGGCGCTTCCTGTTAAACACAGTCGCGCGCGGCAGGCGCTAGCCTAAAAAAAAGGCGCAGGCAGGCTCTCGACACACAGGCACTGTCTCTCGCTTGCGCGCGCGGGCCCCTCTGGAGGAGAGACAGAGAAAGAGAGAGAGAGAGAGAGAGAGAGAGAGAGAGAGAGAGAGAGAGCAGTGCTGTGTCGTCGTCGTCGTAGTCGTCGTCGTCGAGGTCGCGGGAGCGCGCGCGGCCCCCCGAATGTCGTTTCAATGCAACGAAAATGGTGAGGTGTGCGAGAAAGTGGGCATCGAGTAAAGTAGCAGCAGCCACACCAGCAGCGGACACTAGCCCGAACCATGACAGAGGCGTCGGAGGAGTAAGTATCCCCAAGGTCCCCGCCTACCCACGCGCTAGCAGCCCTCCACGCTGCCGCCCAGAGAGCCCGGGCAACACCCCCGTTTCGCGACTTGACACATGCTCAACCTGCTTCTGCTGCCTTGCTTTCTGGCTCTTGCTTGGGACTGCTGGGCCCCAGAGCTCTCTGGAAGAAGCTGTTGCTCCAAGAGCTGCTATTGTTGTCATGGATCTTGCATACTTTCATCACTCTTTCTCACTGGATATTTCTTCTCTGCTTATTATTATAAACAAAATGCTTTTTCTTATTTACAACAATAATTTACTTCCTCTTAAGATTTGCACTTTATAGTAAATAAATTTAATTTTTTACTAATCTGAAATTTAATTATTGTTGCATTTGGCTATTAGGTCTTTATTGTGTTTCCACATAAATAAACAAATGTGCTCTGATATTTGCCCTAATAATTGCTTTCCACATGAATGCAGAATCTTGGCAAAGGCCATTGAATGGGTGACCTGTTCATTCAGTAAGACCTGTCCTAGTTTCAACTCTTGTTTGATAAACAATCATTTTTTAAAATAAATGCAAATGCTTAACAATTTTGGTGAATTGATTAGTGAATTGATGATCAATAATTTTTATCAAGCCTTTATCCTACTATTAACTTGACCCTTGAACTTTCCTGGTTAAACTGATGTTTACTATTAATCAATACTGCTGAATGAATGCCCTGTTCATTGAGGGAAACATGTCCCAGTTATCATCAAGCCAGTGATTAAACTTTGATTTGAAGCAAACTGTTGGGAAAATGTTGTTCTTGAGGAGATCCTAACATTTGCAACAAATTTTTTGTTAATTAGTGAAGTGGAGTTTGCAGAAAAAATATTTTTTGTGTGACCTTGTTTTAAATAGGGCAATGTTAGACCCAATGAATATGGATTCTGTGAATGAAGTCTGTTTATTCAATTAATTTAATTTTAATCATAAAAATTGTGATTAAATGTTGGATCCAAATAAAAAGTGATTAAATTTAATATACATATTACATAAAGATACTTTATCAATCTTTATCATTAAATAAATACCTAATTGTAATCAAAATTATTGATCAAGTGCTCTGTTTATTCATTTTTACTCACTATGATGTTTACAATTGTAAGGAGATTAAAATGTAAACTGATAGAATCTAAGATAATTTAATACAATCTTGTTAAAGATTCTTAATGAATGAATATCCATTTCATTGAAAAACATATATTGCTCCATTAAATTGATGAATGAAATAAGAATAAAATACATATATTAAAAAATTTTTGAATAAATTGAGATTCACAATTTTAAATGAAATTACATTATTATAATTAAACATTAATTACCAGGAAAATTAAATATTTGGTAACTGCTTATGAAATTTAATATTGTCTCCATCATTCAAACTAATTAGTGACTAATGGCTAGGACTCATGTTCTTTTGAAATCTACACAAAAATGTTAATAATATGTTATTAATAAAAATTTATTTTTTCAGTGGTAACTATTTGGTGAGGGTACGGGCACAAGTGATGACTAGAGATGACAGTTCAGGAGGCTGGGTTCCACTAAGTGGTGGAGGTTTAGCCAATGTATCTGTGAGAAGAAGACCAATTGCTTCTGCAACACACCAGCCTAGTACAACGAACGGAACTAGCATACCAACAACAGTAGCAGTCACCCCTGCACCCTCTACCACCAACTCTGCGCACTCTGTGGCCACGACAGCAAATAGTCAGAGTAACGGATCATCAAGCACCTCCCCACCAGGTGCACCCAAGAGAAGACATGAATATCTTATATACGGAAAGAGGATTACAGATCAGTCTGTAAGTTAGTCCTAAAAAATGTCAAATTATTATTTTTGCAACAGTGGGAAATTTTTTTCAAAATTAAAGAGCCCTTATTAACATCTCTTAAGCATTTTATTTATTTATTTATTTCAATTGGACAAGCTTTAGACCTTTTACAAAAAAAATATGTAATGTATGTTGTATAAGTAAAGATATCAATATAAGAATTCATTTAAAAATTGAAATGAAACTAATTACGGAAATTGTTTGACTTTGATTTACAGGTAGTATTAAGCTGTACCATAAAGAAGGATTTTGAGTATAATAAAGTGATGCCCACGTTTCACCACTGGCGTACCGGAGAGAAGAAATTTGGACTGACTTTTCAAACAGCTGCCGACGCGCGCGCTTTTGACAAAGGTGTTCGGACTGCGGTTGAAGAGTTATTAGAAGGTCAGAGAAGCGTCTTTTATTGAAACCATTTATTACAATGTGCTTAAGTTTGTACATAGCAATTAAAATTTGATGTATTATTCAGTTGTTGTTTCTTCTAAAAGGGTTTTACAGGCATAGAAATTAAAAAAAAATAAATAAATAAAATTGAAGAAAATAAAACGTTTTGCAATTAAATTGTTTAAGTTTTGTGCTAAATGTGTTAATTTTTGTGAATTTAAGAATCAAAATTAAACTTAATTTACATTTTTCATTGCCACAATATTAATATTGGATTAATTACTTGGTAAGCTTGAAGGAAATAAA